>CM059201.1:18385013-18609586 GCA_030323885.1 Branchipolynoe longqiensis | reverse complement strand
ACGTCGACACACAGGCCTGGATAAGCCACGTCGACACACAGACCTGGATGAGACGATAGCAGGTTTACTTTGGCCAGACTGTCGATTCTATATGAATATTTTGTTTTACAATACCGTTAGTCGACCCGGTGAACCTTGGTCTGGTTGGTTCGCTTTAGATACTGTGCTATGGCGTCCAGGTCGATCCTGGGCCCGTATTTGAAGGCTATAACAAGTTAAATCTCAAAATGCTCTCCGTGCTCCTGCCGATCTCGACACTCTTTCATCGCTTTAGCCGCTGGGCTATGGCGGCCGTGTCGAACCCTGGGCCTGGTCCGTACCTCGCAGTACCTGTCCAGACGCTAATTCCGTCGGCACCAGCAATTAAATAGTAATTAGATATAATTTAAGCAGCCCAAGAAGACTAATAAGAAAGTCAGATTGACAAAATTGTCGAATAAAATCATTAATGTCCTTTGAATATTGGGTTTCACATTTAACGGGAGCAATCGTCGACACACAAGTCGGCTGAATGTCGAGTTTGTTAGCACTTAGATGACCTTAGCTGATCGTTGTCTGACCCGCTCTTCCTTGTTCTTTTATCATACAAAGTTCGAGACACAGGTTCGAGACAAAGTTCGACACAATAAGGCTGTAAATGGCCGAATTGTCTTAAATGTTTATAAATGTTTATAATAAATAATTGGTCTGGTTGGTTCGCTTTAGCTACTGTGCTATGGCGTCCACGTCGATCCTGGGCCCGGTTCTGTCTTCCCTAATAATAGCGTTAGGAGGTAATTAACCCTAACAAATTGCCAATTTGTGGGTATTACTGGTGGTTTTTGGTAGATGGTTTGACTAAAATGACATATCAAGCAATGGTCTGTCAATAATGACAGATTTGTCGAGTTTTCGACAGCAAATTGTCTTTTTGTGCTTCGGCTGATTGTCGAATTCTCAATTTTCTTTTAGTTAACGTATAGGTATATTTTTCTTCTTTCTTCTTACATCGACACGCAGGCGTCGAATCTCTAAGGCAAAGTTTTGTTTCTACGATACCGTCAAGTCGAGACGTCGACCCTGAGTCCTCGACACACTCGCGCTGGTCGGCTAGAAGGCGGTTTGTTGACGTCCTCGACGCTCTTGGCGGCTCGCGAGATGAAAATAATACACAGGTAGCATGTAGACTGTGTAATATGTATTCGACACTCTTGCATGTAAGCAGTAATAATGTTGGCAGAAGACGTGAGCGTGACGTGAATCAGTGTGATCGTGACGTGAATCAGTGTGATCAGTAGCTCCGAAAGTGAATCAGTGTGATCAGTAGCTCGGGTCGGAGGGTTGTGGTAGCGGGCAGGCGGAGGGAGGTCACGTGATCAAAATGGCGGGAACGGTCAGCTGGTGGGGTCGGGTCGGATTCCCCTAGGGTTACTTGAGTGGCGCCACCTATCGGTTCGTTCTGCATTTCTCCACCCGTAAATTAGTCATGTTACCTATAACATGCACAATTATGACGATCGACGCCGACATCCAATGATCGACGCCGACAACTTTAACAGATGTCAGCATCGCAATTCTTAAAGTGTATTGCATTTCTTTGTTTTATATTAAATTATCCTAGAAACAAATAAGGTTGTTGTATTTTCTCGACCTTTACATTCAGGACAAATTTAAGGACTTTCCAATACCTCTGTCAATGCTAAACTATAATTATGACAATCGACGCCGACATCCAATGATCGACGCCGACAACTTCCACCAATTGGCCTCTTTTCGTGATCCTGACCCATATATATATATATATATATATATAAATATATATATATATGGATCTAGACCAACCATATCCTTATGTAGATCTAGATAACCCATGCGTTTACATGGATCTAGATCATCCAATATTTATATGGGTCTAGATTGTTTGTTTCTTGGAGGTTTACGTCCTGGCAACATTTAATGTTATACCAGGTTAGGCACCGAGTTGTGACAGTGTGCGCGCATGGTGACATTATAGTGCTGCCCAACAGGGAGACCAGAGCGCTGGCACCATAACCCGATTTCCCACTCAGTCACATTATCTTGATACTTAGCTAACCAGTCCTTGCCCGATCCTATGAATGCCAAGCGCCAGCCTAGGTAGCGACAAGCATAAATTGTGTAAGTCATTAATTTGACTCGACTGGTAGATCAAACTCCCGACCTTCCGCACGGGAAGCCTGCGCTCTACAAATTCGGCCACTGCATCCGGAATGGGTCCAGATGAACCACACGCGTACAGGGCCTGTATGCAGGAGTGGGTGGTAGCGGGTTTTGGTGTTACAGCCTATTACCGGGTAGCTATCGCCAATGTCGAGAACTGTGTCAAGTCGTATGCAGGAGCGCGTAACACTTTGATTATAGCTACCAATGAAGTTATTTATAGATTTGGGAAATCCCTCTGCGTCATGTAGCCCCAAATCTATTCAATGCTGTCATATTTAACAGAATTACATACGCAATAAGTGAAATTTCATGAAATTAACCCTAAATTCGAAGCAATATTAATGCTGCCGCCGCAACGGCGGCGATATTAATATGTTCGAATCGACGAGTGTAAAGTAAACAAATCGCCGCCGCCGCCGCATTGACGTCGCTTTCGATACTGGCGGTGGCGGCTGCGGTTGCTTCCATTCGTCGGTTCGACAATATTAATATCGCCGCCAATGCGGCGGTAGCCTTAATAACGCTTCGAATTTAGGGTTAAATTGATCAAATTTCACTTATTGCGTATGTAATTTAGTTAAATATGACAGCATTGAATAGATTTGGGCTTAATGAACTCGCTATACCTCCTATTTACCAGGGGTAGGGTAACACCGGGTAAGCTTTTGGTGTTAGGCATATCACCGCTTCGTGCATACCATTTTTTGCCGCTAACTGGGAAATTCCCGCTTACCACCGTTTTGGCTCGCTAACACCGAATACCACCGACTCCTGCATATGTCCCCAGGGGTCTAGATAAACCATGTACTGAAGCTGTTAGTGTTAGGTCAAACAGGGCCAACTATCCCTGTAGCTGGAACCGTGGTCTGAGGACCATCAATTATGCAAACGGAGATTGCTACTAACCAATAACAACGCGCCAACAAGAGGCCCAGGGTTCCATCTGCAATATCGACTGGCATACGGCAGGCGTTTAGCGTTGGTTGGTTGTTGGAGTTTTACGTCCTGGCAACATCTAAGGTCATATCAGGAGAGGTACCGACTTGTGACAATGCACACTCATGGGAACTTTATAGTGCTGCCCCATTGGTATATCAGGCCGCTAGCACCATGACCTGATATCCCACTCAGTCACATATTCCTGGCACTAAGCTAACCAGTCCTTGCCCTATCCGATTGATGCTGAGCGCCAAACTAGGAAGCGACACTATAAATTTGATAAGTCATTGGTTTCACTCGACCAGGAACCAAACTCCCGACCTTTCGCATGCGAGGCCTGCGTTTGACCATTCAGCCACCACGCCTGGTGTTGGCATTTAGTGTAAAACTAGCCAGTAAATACAGACACTTACTTACATGTTGTCGATACTTATATAGATGCATATTTCCGCATTTGACCCAAGTAACACATAAGAGAACATCAGAATCTAACCCATAAATAAAGCTTGTCTTATTTAACGACGCCTCTAGAGCACATTGATTTTCGCATCATCGGCTATTGGATGTCAAACATATGGTCAATCTGACATATTTCTTTGGAGGAAAACTTGCTGCCACCACATAGTCTCTCAGTGTGGTAGCACTATAAACTCACCATGAATGTGCACTGTCCTGATATGACCTTAGATGTTGCTAGCATGCAAGACACCAACAGACAAACAATCTGACCAGACGGGATGGACGAATGAGTTGAGTGTTCGTATCCCGGTTAGGTAGGTCGTGGGATTCGAACCCACGGGTTCGAATGCTGATTGAGTCAAACCAATGACTTATAAAATTGATACTTGTCAGGCGTTCGGCATTAATAGGAAAGGGCAATGACTGGTTGGCTCAGTGTCAGGATAATGTTACTGAGTGGGATATCAGGTCATGGTGCTGGTGGCCTGGTCTCCCAGTGGAGCAGCACTATAAAATCGCCATGAGTGCGCACTGATACAAATCGGTACGCGTCTTGATATAACCTTAGATGTTGCCAGAACCAACAACAACAAACAATCGACAATTTAATGCATTCATCAGATTATAGATACAACTTTCAGCAACAGTTGCGCTACATAATGGATATAAAAAAGTCTGTGTCAATCTGTTATGTCTTAAGCCCCAGTCACACCTCACCGGATTGGGGTACCGGATAGAAAACGGACACTGTCCGGTGAAATACGGCAGTGTACGCTTTATATACGGTTGGCATCCGGCATGTCCGTTCTGTGTCCGGTAGCAAGTTTTGAACACGCACAAAACTTGTACCAGACACTACCGGACTGAGGTGTACGGTTGGTGTCTGTTTTAAGTCCGTTTAGTCCGTTTTGTCCGGTTCATGTCTGCTACCCATCCGTTACGTCTCCGGTTTGCTTTGCGTTGATGGTGCTGCGGGAATTAAGTCCGTCAGTTTTTTTATGTTTTTGGCGCATCCGTGATCAGTCCGGTAGGTGCGGTTTGGGTCCGGTTGGTGCCCGGTTCGTCCGTTTGACATTCGGTTTTCGCCCGTCGGTTAACCATTGCTTGTCCGTTGTTATCCAGTGTCGTCCAGTTATCATCCGTCTATCGTCCGGTGGCTATTCGTTAATGTACGTTCCTTATCTGTTGAAAGCGCAACATTTCGACACATTTCGGTACATTTTGATATCGAATCCCACCGGACTAGACAATTCTTTGTCCGGTTGTGTCCGTTGCTCAATCCGGTAAGGTGTGACTGGGCCTTTAAGCAGTGATATTTGAACTCCAGGGAGCATAATACTATGTACAATGACATTGTAATTATTATGTAGTCATCCATACTGAGCCCCCTCTACTGAACAGTGGTGGTATCGACTATGCTGACCCTTACCAGTCAGAACGACCAGCAGGTGGCAGCACGCTAGCAGGGGGCGGTCCCTTTGGTGAACTATTTCACCTATTGTTAGCAGCCGCCCTCCCTATAGAGGCTACATGCGACCCAGATAGGCAGTGCCAAGTCACCTCAATTCACACTATTCACGTGTGACCTAATTAGGCATCAGAACGAGGTTGAGTATGCATCAGGTATTGGAAATGGCAGTAAGACTCCGCTGTATGCTGATGTGTATGAACTACGACAGAAATTATAGGAGTAAAATTTGAAGATATTCACATTTTAGACTATCATATTCATTTTTGCATCAACTTGCTCAATTTTCATGAAGATTGAGTGATGATCAGATGCATTTCAGTAGGCAATGTCAACAAAGTCGCTCAACCTGGTTGCCAATCTTTTCTTAAAATCAAAATTGCATAACTTTCTGAATATATATATATATATTTTTTAAATTATTTTAACCCTTTTAAAGCATTCATTAATTTGTAATTTCTAAGACTAGTTGTTTAACTGTTTTACACAGATAACTACGCTGACAGTGCTGCATTACATGATACCGCCATAAATATGCAGACTTGAAGTGGACAGTCACATTATAGTTAAAGAATGGGAAAATCACCATGCAAGGGTCACCCAATCTTCGTGAAAATTGGCCAATAGATAGAAAACAGGTATGCAAAGATTAATATGGTAGTTTCAAAAAAGAATACCCTCAAATTTGAGTGATTTCGAGAGATATTGGTCAACGGAAGAAGTTTTCACATTACTTTTCATACAGCGGCGCATCGCAGATGTGTATGTGGCCTCGGTATGGTTTCAACATGGCCGCGGCGTGAATAGTGTCAATTCCGGTGTTGCAGTTTCCGAGGCACACCAGTTTGCCAGGGACACATCGCTTCTGCGCATGCGTCAAAAGCGAACAGCATCTTCACTAACCTTATAAATTTAATATAATGTTTTTGGTAAACATGTTTTCTATATGTGTACCAAGCGATTTGTTTCTAGGTGGTGTCGTTTTAGAGATATTTAACTTTTTCTGTATTTTCTGTATGAAGATTGCTCACGGCCATTGACAATGCCTTGAGTTTGATGGTACGCCCAGTGCAAAACATTAGTTTTATTCAAAATTAATAGAAATCAAGAACCCTACCCTTATAACTTTAATAACATTTTTATGGTAAAGATGTTTTCTATATGTGTACCAAGCGATTTGTTTCTAGGTGGTGTAATTTGAGAGATATTTGACTTTTTCTGATGGAAAATTTGCTCACGGCCGTTGACAATGCATTTGAATGGATGTGTCCCTGGCAAACTGATGTGCCTCGGAAACCACAACACCGCCTTGGTGGAATAAACCACGCTCAGAGCCGGAGATTTGAAGCAACTATAGCCTCGTCTCATCACCCCCCCCCCTTCCAGGCAGCACACAAGGCAGTCCATCAGACTATCTATTCAGACTTTTTGTTTAATTTCTTTTTTATTGTGTCATTATTCCGTCGCTTTTCTTGTCTTGCTTCCGGTTTGTTGGTATGAATGAGACTACTAGAATTAGTTTTCTAATCTCGGTGATAGCTTGTTCTTTAAAAGCGCCTCAGATGGGAGGTGGGGCAAATGGGGAATGGTGTATTGACTAGAATATCGCATGCGATATAGCGATATAGCGAATGGTAGACAGGAAGTGTGAACACTTATTTGTCTCTCTATTTTGTTGTTGGTACATTAGTTGTCCCAAGCAGGGGAAATCCCAGTCACAGACGACTGGTCTTCCCCACTCCACTGCTGGTTGATAGAAAGCCTGAGCCTACACTTTTACCGACCCAAGGGATTTTTAACCTCCCACACCACATAGACATGGTATGAGAGCAACCGGCCTTTGATGACGCTGTAAGTTATACACAGCGGTGGAAATCCAAATTGGCAGAGCTGGGGGCATGGGGAATCGAACCGCCGACCCTCAGATTAGGAGTCTGACCTAGAAAAAAGTCAGACACTCTAACCACTCCGCCTTAGAGAACACCGGTATTGAATTTCACCTAAACTCTGTGTGAGTATAAATAGCTATGACATTCTCTGAAACTGGGCACGAAAGTGTGACATGGAAATCAAAAGTGAAACAATTCCAAATAATAGGTGAACACTTTCCAAATAATAGCAGAATCAATATTCATATGAAGGCTTACAAGTTGTGCATATGTCAGAGTTGAAAAAAAATGCTAATTCACCTTTTGATTTTGATCTTATACAAATTGAGCTATACGTTAATATCACTCATGTAACATGGAAAGCAAACACACATCCAGAACATCGTTTTAATATGCACAACAAAATCAAACAAGATTTTATTGATTACAGTTAAGCAAACAAGATTGTGTCGTACAAGAAAACAAGTTGAAAAGAAGTTTTTAAAAAGTTTGTGCAAATACATGGTGTCAATATGTAATTTTCACATTAGCACAAAATCACACAAGCATACTTTTGATACATTTAGTGCGATACTGATAGAATAAATTCATATGGTAGTGCTCACATATTTAACGCACAGAGGCGACAATAATTATTTGACTAGCTACAAAAAAACACAAAAAAAGAATGAATTATCACCATCGTAACTTGGAAACCAACTGTCGGATTCCAAGTTTGACCCATCATGTCAGAACAATGGTCTTGAATCTGCAACTGGGAAATGATTCTCAAGGGTGGCCTGGGTGCATTTTGAAAAGGCTGATACAGACCCTGCACTGTGTAGATTGTGTGTAGACATATTTTATACACTTGCCAATGCGTATGTGACAGGGACACACGTGAGCTGACATATGAGTTTCTGATACATACCCGCTGCTCCTCCAGTAGGCTTTGTTTGTTTAGTAGGGAGCCTCCTAGCTCACAGTAATACCACCCCCCACCCCCACCCCCCCACACACACACATACACCCCACACACACACTCCACACACCCCACAGCTCATCAGGTTGGACAGGACAGCAAGGGCAACATTGTTAGCTCGGCACATTGCACCCACCCCGACCTGCAACCCAAAGAGAGGCTACTCTTGCTTATTCCATTGGCGCATGCGCATCCTGACCTAATCAGGTGGCGCCCTCTAGCAGGCTCGGTGGCATTCAATAAACACCACAGTGTCGGGTCTGCTAACAACAATACAACTGCACCGCTTCATCAGCAATTAACATGCAATTTCCGCCCCCCCCCCATACCAAAAAAAACACAACTTTATAAAGCCCTATAATTATGGTAATAATGATAGTAATACACGATATTCACATGCATGCGCTGTGGCAATGGTCCCACAACCGTAATGTTTGGCGCCACCGTCAGATGTTACATGTCTTGTGTGAATATTGTGTATTAATAGTGACTGACTAGTTTGGTAGCCTCCTAACATTTTCAAAAGGGTCCAAACATGAACATTTTATCTTTCTTGGAAGCTCCAATGACCCAAAAGCAATATACTTTTGGAATTTTCAAAATATCCTAAAATTTGACTGACATACATGCATTTGAAAGTTAGTAATTTCCATAGCTTTTGTATGTGCTGTGGCAACGGTCCCACAACCGTAGTGTGCGCCATCGCCGTCAGATGTTGCATGCGTTGTTAATATTGTGCATAGTGCTAAAGCTAATGCTAATCCTAATATCGTGAGATGCACTGCCACATCCACAGTTAGGTCGTGGCAGGTTGATTGCATCGGTGGAGTAGAGTCAGAAGGAGAAGGAGAAAAATCTGTTAGACTCACCCATAGCGAATTAATTCAGCGATTCTGACGATTCGAAACCGCTAATGGTTAGGATGCTAGTCCCAGTATGGCAGCAGCTTGGGTTCAAATCCCACTCGAGGTGCAATATTTCCTACTTGCAACAACCCCCTCCATCACTACTGTGGGGGCCATGACCCACATTCTATACATAGGCTGAATGGTCTATAGTTTTGAAGCATCCATGTGTATGTACTATAAGTGCCCGACCTGGATATTTGGAATTGTAAGTCTGAGACTTATAATTCTAGGGGGATGACTACGTCTTTAAGTAAAATGCCACATGCGCAGTGACGTGTGGGTAGATAGTCTCATAATTCGGACAGTAGCCCTGGAATGGCAGAAGTGTGGGTTCGAGTGCCACTCTTAGTGAAATATTTCCCATTAGCAAAAATATCCCGCACGATAATATTATAATAATAGTAATAATAATAATTATCAAAATAATGAGCTGATATCCACACAATTAGTTCATTCCACTGCCGTCAGAGGGCAGGTTAGTGCTGCAAATCATCCATAAAACCATTTCCACAGGGCATGCTGTGCAATGACCTGCTGCCCACACCATTGGTTCTTCTCACTGCCGTCAGAGGGCAACGTGTAGTGAAAATTATCTATAAGACCATTTCCACAAAGCATGCTGCACAGTGAGCTTCCGCCCACATTAGTTCTTCCCAATGCCATAAGAGGGTGGGTTGGTGGTGGAAACTGTCTATTCGCTTGTTGTTTGTTTGTTTGTTTTACGTCCGAGCAACATCTCAGGTCATATCAGGATGGGTACCGACTTGTGACAGTGCACACTCATGGTGACTTTATAGTGCTGTCCCACTGGGAAACCTAGGCCACTGGCACCATGAGCCGATATCCCACTCAGTTACATTATCCTGACACTGAGCCAACCAGTCCTTGTCCTATCCTAATAATGCCGAGCACCAGGCTAGGAAGTGACAAGTATCAATTTTTGAGTCATTGGTTTGACTCGACCCCATGACCCCACGATCTACCAGCACGGGAGACGGATGCTCTAAACTCATTCGGCCATCCCGTCTAGGCCGTCTTTTCACTAGTACTACGTGGCAAAATGGAAGCACACTGTACCCGTGTCACACACTGGTTCTGTTTGGTGACCCGGTAGCAGGTTGATACAAATGAACCGGGTCCTTGGTAGATAAAAGATTCACCCGCTACTTGTAGTACACGGGTGAAGGACAATGTAGTGTAAATACGGGCGAAAATAGGTTTAGTATGGAACTTGAAGTAGAAACTGTGGCTCCAATATCAAATGGCTACCCATATAGGCACAGAGTTGGTGAAATGGGAGAGAATACAAAAAGACAAGATGGTGGCCGCAGAACGCCGTCGATTTCACTTTTAAATCTTATTAAACTAGATATTATATTATATTTTTCAACTCAAAGGTAACCGTCTATCAATAAGACATACGTAAAGAATAATTGTTGCTTCTTAGATTGGGAAATTTTTCGATCGTTTTTTTATAGGGTTGGTATTCACTCGTGTACTGCGACTGCGAGTACCGGGTGAATCCTTTATCTAGGTCCTTGGCTGTGAGCGACAAAGCATCCTGTTTGGGATGATGATACAGGTCCATAATCCCTTGGCTGAAAGTCTGAAATCTGAATAGATCCGAAAACCGAAGTATATTTCGTACAGCACATAAATAAATTGTAACACTATTTATAGTCTTTATTTAAGGCCCTTAGTGTGAATATTCATAGCTTTCTCCGGAGAAATATAAATATTTTGTTATTAGTTTGTTTTAGTCCGAAGGTTGGGCGTGTGAATCCCAGTCGAGTCAAACCAATGACTGACAAAATTGATACTTGTCGCTACCTAGCCTGGTCCTCGGCATTTACACGGATTGCAAAGTCACGCGGTCATTTCCATAGCCCAGTTTTCTGACAATTTTTCTAATGGGTTTTATCAGTTGTTTATCGGCCCTGTCACAGAGACAGTGCTGCGGGATTAACTACTTGGGTTGTAGCATTTCAGCTTTTGTACCCTGTAGTTTCTATGCAATCGGTTGCTCTCCTGTGGGTCCCCCCCCCCCCCCCCATCCCCCGACTATTCACTTTCTACTCGGTGCTGCTCCCCATTTTTGCATGAACTACAGTGACTGGTGTTATACATTATACAGCAAGAGCCACTCCCTTAATTCTACAGGATTGGTGTTGTAACTAATACAGCACTGATCAAACTTAGATTATTTAGACTGTCAATTCCAATAGTAAGATGGCTGGAAGACCAGTGCTCCGGCGCTGATAAATGTCATATTCAGATGAATAAATACTTTACCAAAAAAAAATAAATCACCAGATTGGATTCCCTCAGTTGTCCAAGACAATGCACCCTGCGTGCACTGATAACATTGTCTCTTCTGATACCCCGATGCCCTATATCGACGGCAATGGCCTGGCATTCACTACAATATTTATGCAAGTCCGGGTTTATCGCTTCCCCAAACGCCAGCCCGCTTTAAAGTTGCATAGTCCGCTGGTTTTGAGTCTCCGCCAATCTTTCCAGATAAATATAGTGGGGTTGATTGCTACAATCGACGTTACTTTAGTTTGAAGTAACTTCTATGATAAATATTTCACTCTAGAGATAGTTGAAGTGAAAACATGCTAAATTAATTTTGCATGCCGGGAAATATTCTGACATGATAAGCTTTAGCGGTAAACAGGTTCAAGTAAGTTGATTTAGTATTCCCTTCTACACGGCAATAAATCCTTAATAAGTGCATCCGCATCTAAGTTGGATATGTAGGATCAAATTTAGATGAGTTCTTTGGTTTTGAGAATTGGTCGTAATGCTTGCATTGCGCTTGATTCGCAGTGAAGGAGGAGTACCCCCCCCCCCCCACACCTTTTTCCGCCTTCCGCCGCCGACCATTGGGGTTGCATAACACCCCCCCTCCTCTTCCCTCCTTATAACCTGCGTCCCAGCCATCCCTCTCCACTCTGCCTCCTAGCCCTGCCCGATACACTACACGACCAATTTTCTCCACCCACCCACCCTTACTATCTTACCTACACCCTATAGGGCTGAGGGCTCTTCGGGGCCCATCCCCTAACATGACATTCTGACATTCAATTCTACGCACTTTATTACCCTTTGTACATTTACCTTCCCCACCATTGTACATTGCCCCCCACTTTACATTAATAAAGTGTGTTTTTTCCCACTCCTGCTTTGACTTCCTCCTTCGCTGCGCATCAGATACTTTAATGGGACATTGCAATTCTAATTTACAACACAAACAACGGACTGCATGATATGGACTTTTATTCAGGCAAATCAGAGTATATGAGGTAATGTTTAGATAAGTACATGAGTCAAGTGGGTCAATCAATCAGGCTCTCAATCCTATCAATGGTGGTCGTCTTATTGTAGGGATGGGTGGGCGGCCGAGTATGCTGGTAGTTGCTGTTGGTCCGGCTGCTGGAGGCGTGTAGAAATCCAGGACCTTGCGGGCCGTCGTCGACCGGAAGTGATGTCACAGATCTCGCGTGGCGAGATGTGGTTCCATGGGGATACGGCAGGGGGTTTGTGGGCATCGAAATCAAACCCAGGTGGCACCACCGCAGCAGCTGTCCCCTGTTTGTGCGCAAATTACCAATGTTGACGAACCAACATGAACAATCTTCAGTTCAAACTTTCAAATGGACCGCTGCCTTGCCTAAATATGACACATTCTTCTTTAAGAACTTTTGTTCGCTTTTATTTCTGTTTGATTTAAAGAACTGTTTTCTTAAAATGTCAAATATATATATATATAATATATATATATATATACTAATTCAGGGATAAATGGGTACATTCCGGGCACTACCGCTGGACAGCAATAGTTTTGTTTGATCTTAGCAGCTTTATTTGATCTCCGAAAAGGACAGATTTATCCCGACCCACAGCTGACTCCCTTTCAATGGTATCCCAGTAAGGGTTGGCTCCGGCCAACGCCATACCATTAACCATGATCACCACAGACGTCACCACAGACACCTTAAACCCAACCTAACCGGACCAGTTTTCAGTAACGCACATGGAATAATACTTCCATAATAAAGCAATACCCTTCATAAATCGAGGCTGGGCTTTTGGAAGGGAGCTCTCATTTTGAATGTCATATTAATTTCGCAGGTAATACCCAGAGTAGTATGTGACAGAGAAGCTTAATAACCGCATCCATGTAAAATATGAGGTTATTAATAACTGGATTCAAATCAGAGACTTAACAACTGCGTAGGAATATGATCGGAAAAGATGATGTTTACATTTACATGGCCTCACGCATAAATATAGGACATATTTATTCCCCGTGCCCCCACCTCTGCCAATTTGGATTTCCACCGATGTGTATAACTTACAGCATCATCAAAGGCCAGTTGCTCTCATACCATGTCTATGTGGTGTGTGAGGTTAAAAATCCCTTGGGTCGGTAAAAGTGTAGACTCAGGCTTTCTATCGACAAACTGTCTAATGGTGAAAACAAGTCTATTCAGACTTATCCATGATAGGCAGTATAAATCTTCAAGAAAAAAAAGAAGAAAAAAAGGACATACATAGGCATAATCAACAATCTGAATAGGTGTAGTCCTTTCAAATGGGCCGAAGCTGAGTGTTTGTTTATATGTTGGGGTTTTACATCCTGCAACATATAAGGTGATATCAGGACAAGTACTGACTTCTGAGAGTGCACATTCATGGCGACTTTATAGTGCTGTCCCACTGGGACACCAACTTCCCCCCTCTCTTGCAGATCTTTGGGTGAACTTCTTTGTTTATATATACAATCTTTCGATGGGTCTGCCATGTTGTCTTTGTCAGTAGGCAGATGACCGAATGAGTTGTGTGTCCGACTCCTCTTTTGTGAGATCGGGGGATCCGAAGCCATGGGATCGTACCATGGTCGAGTCAAACGAATGAATTAAAAATTGATACTAATCACTTCCTAGCCTGGCACTCGGCATTAATAGGATATGTCAAGGACTGGTTGGCTCAGTGTCAGGATAATGTGACTGAGTGGGATATCAGGTCATGGTGCTGGTGGCCTGGTCTCCCAGTGGGGGAGCAGTAGAAAGTTGCCATGAGTCTCACTGTTACAATTCACTACCGGTCTTGGTATGACCATAGATGTTGCTAGGATGTAAAACAACACAGAATCACAACAGACAGGATATGTGTGCGTGTGGGTGCCTTCCTGTGTCCGTGTGTGTCTGCCTGGGTCTATCAGTGTGTCTGTGTGTTACAAGTGGATTTGATTGGAGGTACTCAATATATCATCAGAAGCCAGTTGACAAGATTATTAACATGGCGCCCCCCCGCGCACCCCCCCCCCCAACCCCAACCCCACCCCCACTCCCCCTGCAGCACCCCCTCCCCCAAACCCCTGCACCCCACCCCGTCACAACAGTGGTGTTCTACTGTAAACATTAACAATTTATTTAGTTAATTTGTGCCGTTCATACCTAATTCGCTACACTCAGATGAAGGACAGAAACAAATATAGGTTTAAATAGAAATTTGAGAGAAAACAAATCACAACCTGTGGAGGTCTATCAAACGTGAATCAGTAGGTGACCAGGGCCAAGTATCATGCGCTGACTGAAATGCGCAACCAGTAATGGAGTCCTAGTTACAGGTGGGAAGGAGACACAGTTCAGAGAATCAGCGCTCACCCCCCAGTAAGAGGGTGGGAGGGTGGGGGAAACGATGTGCAGGGTAGCAGTGGCGAGAGCAGAGTGAGGGGAGTGGACAGGCAGATCCCAAGAAAGGTAAAAATAGACCAACCTCATTAGTTAGCCTTGGGCCAACATGCACAATTACTGCCTTCTATTAACACTTCTTAATAGTATGTTCCATTGTCTTTACAGGTGAGTTCCTAGTCATCAGTGATTAATTAAACCACTTGCCTCCAGTGAGTATCTACGCTACATCTAATATTTAATTTGTCGCTTGCTCATTTTTTCTTATGTTATTGGTAAATTTGTTGGTTTATTTTATTTATATATATTTGTTAATGAATTGTATTCATATGGAAGCCATTTCTCAGTGCCATAGTACTGCCCTTCTAGCCATGAGTAGTACATTTATTTACACAAATATATACATGATCTTTTTTAAGAAGATGGTACAATAAGTAAAAGGATATAAGGTACAGTGTTTTAAGCGAGTAACCCAACCACTAAGGGACACCAGAGCAAGCAAGGCACCACTACTAAGACAGACCAGAAGCCAGATCAAAGCCCATGAAAGGAGCACACTGGAAATGGCCGCCAAGGCATGGAATGCGCAAACGGTGAAAGAAAGACAAATCCCTGACCTAAAAACATACAAAAAATATCTGTGCAAAATAAAAAACTGGGAACCCCAACTGAACTGCACCACAAGGGGGCAGGTGATATGTCATGGCCCACCAACTGGACAGCCCAGGGCGGGATAACCGGAAATATAAAAGCCAGATAACATATCCAACAACAATATAAATCAAATCAATTTCAAACAAACATAACTCAACCACCTATTACGTACAAGCCTATGGACATGTAAATAAAGTAGGCTAGTATAGAATTAAGTAGAAAAAAGCGGGAAAACTCTTCCCAAGAAAACCCCAAAACACTAACATAGAACCTTAAGAAAACAACTAACATAGTAATAAGAATAGAACAAAAATACAATGCCAAGAGGGCCCAAACAAACTAACATAGGCTACTAAACGTACCAACATACTATCTATCTGCTACTGAAATGCAGACAATCAAATAACTTATCAGCAGCTACTGTTTGGTAAGACAACACAAACACTACAGCTGGCCAGCATTGAAAACAAGCCTGGGTACCCAGGCTTACATGCTATGGACAGAATAAATACAGCCTCAATAACAATTTTTTTTTTAAATGATTGCGACTCTTTAACTTGTGAAGTTTCTTTTGAAAGGCTCTGTCATAGTTCAATATACCCACGTACACCTTTTAGATTTGTTTGTTTGTTGTTCTTTTACATCCTAGCAACATCTATGGTCATATCAGGACGGATACCGACTTGTGACAGTGCACACTCATGGTGACTTTATAGTGCTGCTGCACTAGGAAATCAGGCTGCAAGCACCATGACCCGATATCCCACTCAGTCACATTATCCTGACACTGAGCTAACCAGTCCTTGCCCTATCCTATTAATTCTGAGCAGCAGGCTAGGAAGTGACAAGTATCAATTTTAAAGTCATTGGTTTGACTCAACCGGGAACTGAATTACCAATCTTCCACACGCGAGGTTTGAGTTCTACCGAATAATCCACCATGCCTGGTACACCTTTTAGATCATATATGTTGATGTATATAGAAAGTAAATGAATATGGGTGCAGCTTGAGAATATGTGAGTCAAGAAATGAACTTGCAATACTATGGGATTACCTATTGGTTTTATGTAGTCAGTGTAAGGAGAAAAAGCAAAGAAGGAAAGTTTGTTTTATTTAACGATGCCTCTGGAGCACATTGATTTTTATCATCGGCTATAGGACGTCAAACATATGGTCATACTGACATATTTCTTTGGAGGAAACCCACTGCCGCCACATAGGCTACTCTTTCCGATAACCATCAAGGGGTCTTTTATATGCACTTTCCCACAGACAGGACAGCATATACCATGGCCTTTGATGAACCAGTTGTGGACCGCTGGTTGGAACGGAAAATAGCCCAAACCTCAAATGTGTCCACCCAGCAGGATCAATCGGATGACCCACACCTTCACAGGTGGACACTCTACCGCCTGACCTACGTCCCGCTCCAAGAAGAATAAGAAGAGTGGAGCGAATGAAAGGAGAGGGGAAAAGGAGTAGGACAGGTTTTATGTTGCATTGGAGATTGTTGCTGGGAATTACATACTAAAGGTGGATACGCTCATTGTTGAGTTAGTGTGCCATCTGATTGATTGATTGATTGGTGGTTGCTTTACGCCGTGTCGGCAGCATAGGCCATATTCACGGCGAGAAATGTTTGTTTTTTGTTCAAACCATCGCTTTTACATGTAAAAGCAGACAATCAATTATGTGCCAATAGACACTCATTAAATTAGAAACCTCACAATCATATATTTGTGGTCAAGGGAGACAAATTCCCATAGAAAAAGAAAAGTTTTATTAATAATTGATAGAATTTATTTAGTAAACTATATGAGGTGGTACAGTCCAGCTGCCCTCAAAAAGGGTAAAATGTTTTCCTGTTTTACCTTAGTAAAAAGGTCATGCATACTGTCTGCAGTGTAGAACTGTTGGCGCAGGGCCAAAAAATCAACGCAACTTAGTAAAATGTGTGCTATCTTTTGGTGGGAGGCTATCACTGTGGTTGTTATTTGGACTTAGGATCCAGTGTTGGTTGTCATCTTTTATGTGTGCATAGTCCGATGCTTTTGAACTTCTGTCATTTGTGTTAGATAAATATATTAGGTTGACCATTATAATCTACCTAACTTTTATTTAAAGCTGCATAGTCCGATGATTCCTCAAATTTTCAAAGCCAAAACAATTATCTAGATTTAATTCAAAATATCTAATTTAGCTACCAATGCACTTATTAAGCATTTGTTGTGATATAGAAGGGAATACTGAGTCAATTTAATAGAACCTGTTACTGCAGAAGCCTAAGGTGCTGTGCTTGCCAAACCTAATTTGACATGTTTATACTTCAAATATCTCGAAAGTTAGCCATTTCAAATAAAAGTTACTTCAAACTAAAGCTAGGTAGATTATAACAATCAATTAATATGTTAATCTCAGAAAAATGACAGAAACTCAAAACCATCGGACTATGCAACTTTAAATGGCTAACCTTTGAGATATTTGAAGCGAAACATGCCAAATTAAATTTGATATGCGCATCAAAACTCTGACACCATAGGCTTAATTAAATTGACCCTTCTATGCAGCAACAAATGCTTAATAACTGCACCAGGATGTAAGTTAGATATGAAGAATACACTGTAAATAAGATATTGTTGTGGGGATGATGAAAATGGGAAATATTGCGCCCAGATCGGGACTCGAACCCACATCGCTTTGCATTCCGGGCCAGTGTGCTAACCATTACACCACCTAGGCTCCCTGATATCACCACACTACCTATGCCTACATGTCTATGTGGCTCCTTGCCTGAGAGGTCAGTGCAGACTACTACACTCGTACCCCTGGAATTGTAAGTCTTTTAATGCTTACAATTACATAGATACAGGCAATGCACTTACACTTAGACAGAGTACGTTCAACAACTATACAGCGCGTAGCATTTATAGGATCCTGGTCACAGCACCAGTGTTGTGGGGGTGATGAAAATGGGAAATATTGCGCCTAGAGTGGGACTCAAACCCACATCTCTTTGCATTCCGGGCCAGTGTGCTAACATTACACCACCTAGGCTCCCTGATATCACCACACTACCTATGCCTACATGTCTATGTGGCTCCTTGCCTGAGAGGTCAGTGTAGACTACTACACTCGTCCCCCTGGAATTGTAAGTCTTTTAATGCTTACAATTACATAGATACAGGCAATGCACTTACACATAGACAGAGTACTTTCAACACCTAACTATACAGCGCGTAGCGTTTATAGGATCCTGGTCACAGCACCAGTGGTGAGGGGGTGATGAAAATGGGAAATATTGCGCCTAAAGCAGGACTCAAACCCACATCTCTTTGCATTATGGGCCGGTGTGCTAATCATTATGCCACCTAGGCTCCTTGCTATCAACACACTACTCATGCCTACCTGTCTATGTGGTTACTTGCCTGAGAGGTCAGTGCAGACTACTACAGTAGTATTGCCGAGTGCCTGGCTAAGGTAGCGACGAGAATCAAATTATTTTACAAGTTTTGGTATTTGACTCAAGGATCTATCCCATAATCACCTGGCTATCCTACCTTCAGGATACATATATATAAAATATATATATATATATATATATATTTAACATTTCTTTTAATAATACATGTTATATTTGATCGACAAATTCTCTTCCATGCGCCTGGAAATTGGTCTTTCAGTCGCAAGCATGCACATCAAAGACACATTAATTAAAGTTGCATAGTCCGATGGTTTTGAATTTCTGTATTTTTTCTGAGATAAATATATTAGATCGATCACTAGTATCTACTTTACATTAGTTCAAAGTTACTTTTATTTTAAATGGTAATCTTTTGAGATATTTTGAGTGCAAACATGGAAAATTAGTTTTGGCAAGCTTGCCAAAACTCTGACACCATAGACTTCTGCAGTAACAGGTTTCTGTTAAATTGATTCAGTATTGCCTTCTACGCAGAAACAAATGCTTAATAAGTGCATCAGTATCTAAGTTAGATATGTAAAATCAAATCTAGATAATTGGTTTTGTTTTGAAAATTTGATATTTCATCGGACTATGCAGCTTTAAGTTAAGCAATGTCACTATCCACAATAATTCACCGCATTGAGAATGACCAGCATTGAACTGTCCAAACCCGGTTCTCCGACAGAATAATGATGAATAACTGGACAGGAGGTGGCCAAATGAGTTGAGCGCCACCCAGATGGCAAGGACGTAAACAATGTATAGTTGGCATTACCTGGCCTGGGGTACTTGGCATCACTAGGCAAAGGGAATGGTGCAGACCCATTCTTCGCCATGGATATTTCCCACACTTAAAGCTGTATAGTCCGATGAAACATCAAATTGACAAAAACTAAGAAACTCACCCAGATTTGATTCTCCATATCTAACTTAGATCATCATCATCATGCTGTCGGTCGCGATGCGACAAAGACTGCTTTCATTACTTGATTGCCACTCTCCATTTAGCTCTCTGCTGTGAGAGTGATGTCCATGAGTCGGTCTTAATGTCTCCCAGCTTCAGGTTTCTCTTGATGGTATCCTTGAACCGGAGACGAGGGCGCCCTCTCTTTCTGTAACCAGAAGACAGTTGAGAGTAGAGGATCTGCTTTGGTAGCATGTCTGATGACATCCTCATGAGGTGTCCAGTCCACCGGAGATTCTTTTTGACTAACTTAGATACTGGTGCAGTTATTAAACATTTGTTGCCGCATAGAAGGGAATACTGAGTCAATCTAATAGAACCTGTTACTACTTAACCTATAGTGTCAGAGTTTTGGTGTGCTAGCCAAAGTTAATTTGGCATGTTTGTACTTCAAATATCTCAAACGGTTTCCTTTTGGTAAATGATCATTTTATTCAGTGAATATAGGTGTTTTTTTAAGTGCTCAGGCGGTCTTCCGGCTATATTATGTTACATTCATTCACGTTTATAATACTAGTCTAAAATCAACAATAGTTTGATACAAATACAAAAGGAAGAAAAAAGAAGAATAGTGCCGTTACCCAACTGCATTGAGAGATAACAGGGTGTAGATTTGATATTGTCAGTGTCGTGGTTAGGGTGACTTTGTACTAATATAGTTATCCATTTAAAATGAAAGTTACTTCAAACTAAAATAAGATAGCTTATAACAATGAATGTAATATATACCCCAGAAAAAAGACAGAGACTCAAAACAATCAGACGATGCAACTTTAACCAAGAAAGTAACTAAAAAAAAGAAAATCCTTTCTATTATTCTGTACCTGGCTGTGAAGTTCTGTGCATTGAAAGCTACGTCTGCTTTTTTTTCTTTGGTGTAAATTATTTTCTGACACGTCCAAATAGACCTTGAAATGTTGAACGTGTTACCCTAATGGTTGTCGCGTCTGAGTTAATGATCATCAGACATGTCAGTTGCCCATTGTGAGTGACTACAGTTGTGTTACATAATGCATAGCAGCCCGATAGATGGCGTGCAGCCTGTGCCGCCATTGCTCAGCAAGGCACAAAGAGAATAAAGCACAAGTTGTGAAGTGCCATGCAAGCTGAAGCATAAGTGAGTGACTTGGGGGTTTTATGCCACGTTGGCAACTGTGCTCATATTCATGGCGACAAAGCTGAAGTAGTAACCCCGGGTGTGTTAGGTCATAGCTTTAGTCTTCCTGAGGGACCAACAGAACTCAGAGTATCCATATTGAAATGACACCCAATGTTCATATACATACGTTATGCGCGCTATAAAGCATTTATACAAATATTATTAAGATGGAATTTGTCAGGAAATAACTAGTCTCTGCTAGGATTCGAACCCGCGACCCTCAAACCGGCACGCCGGTTATGTGGGTAAGGCAGCAACAGCAGCCTGACGCTCGGCCAGTTGCTCAAGGTTGGGGATTTGGCGTGCTTTTTCCAGCGTCCGACGGTTTCTCCCTCCAGTGGGCACATTTGGTTCCAATCACAGACTTCTCGGGTTGTATCGCGTGGTTGATGAAAGCATAAAACCGACATTAGTATAGCGCATGTATATGAACGTTGGGTGTCATTTCAATATGGGTATTCCGACTTCCGCCGATCCCTCGGGAAGGATTAAAGCTATGATCCAACACGCCGAGGGTCGCAGCTTCAGCTTTCTCGCCATGAATATGGGCACAGTTGCCAACATGATGTAAAACATCCAAATCACTCACTCACGCTTCACCTTATGAATGGCGGAAGTTAGGCTTGGTCCCCATCCCACTCTCTCCTTCATTCTAGACTTTACACTTTAAAACTCACTTTGCACCGATAATCACATGCCTCCTCATGAAGAAATCTGGTAGGGTTCTTTGCCTACATTTGTTTCTGAAATATATTTTAATGGAATTGTCCTAACCAATATTTGACATTAGATAAAATACGGCTTTGGGTATGTGGAATCACAGCCTTCCTCCACCGTCCACCAATGTGACCCTGTCAACTGAAGCTGCGACCCGGCATGTTGGGTCGTGGCTTCAGTCCTTCCTGACAGACAAACATAACTCGGAATACCCATATCGGAATGACACCCAATGCTCATAGACACGTATTATATTAATGTCGGCTGGAATGGCTGGCACTACAATGTCCACGTAGACATGCGACCCTGTATTGCTGAATCAGCAAGATCCTGAAGGCAGGCTTCACAGTGAGGCTTTAAGTGGCATAATCTCCTGATTTTTAGTTTCTGCCATATTTTTTTAGATAATCATTATAATCTAACTTATATTAAAGCTGCATAGTCCGATGAAATATCAAATTTTCAAAACCAAACCAATTATGTAGATTTGATTTTACATATCTAACTTAGATACTGATGCACTTATTAAGTATTTGTTTCTGCGTACAAGGCAATACTGAGTCAATTTAACAGAACCTGTTACCGCAGAAGTCTATGGTGTCAGAATTTTGGCAGGCTTGCCATAACTAACTTTCCATGTTTCCACCCTAAATTTCTCAAAATAAAAGTAACTTTGAACTAATGCAAAGTAGATACTATTGATCGATCTAATATATTTATCTCATAAAAAATACAGAAATTCAAAACCATCGGACTACGCAACTTTAATTTGAAGTAACTTTGATTATAAATGGCTAACTTTGGAGATGCTTGAAGTGGAAGCGTTCCAAATTAATTTTCGTGTGGGCCGACATGTCGAAATGCTGAACAGCATGGACTTCTGCGTTAATGGGTTCCATTACATTCACTTAGTATTTCCTACTAAGCTTAATACATGCACCAGAATCTAATTGGATATGAGGCTCAAATCTAGCTTGGTTTCGAAATTGTTGTTGTTTTGCGTCCTAGCAACATCTAAGGTCATATCAGGACGGGTGCTGACTCATGACAGTGCACACTCATGACGATTTTATGCTGCCCAACTGAGAAACCGAGCTGATGGCACCATGACCCAAAATCCCACACAGTCACATTATGGTGACACTATACTAACCAGTCCTTACTGTATCCTATTAATTCCGAGCACTTGGCTAGGTAGCGACAAGAATCAATTTTATAAGTCATTGGTTTGACTCGGCTGGTATTCAAACTCCAGACCTTGCACACGGATAGCCTGCACTCTACCTATTTGACCAGCGCGTCTGGTGGTTTCGATATAGTGATGGCTGGTTCTCTGATCAGAGAAAGAAAGCCAACATTCACTTTTAGGCATCGCGAGCTGACAATAAAATTAAGAAAAATAGCATAACTCCCGTTCTAATTGTCCTATCACTGCAATCTGTATACCAAAATAACCAGAATTAAAGGTTCTACACGATGACATCATTTTCTAACTGATCAGAGAAAGAAAGACAACATTCACTTTTAGGCATCGCGAGCTGACAATAGCCACATTCTTGCAGCAGTCACTTCTCAGAGCAAGCTTGATGCGCATGATATAAATCTCAACCAAATATTGTTCTGGTTAGGTAGAGGAAGACTTAAGCTTTCTGATGATATAATTTTCAAAACGATCCTGATCAATTTTCAAGGAGGATTAATGTCTTAATGTTTTCACTCCTTCAGTTCAATCAAATTTCCCACTCAAAAACACCCATGCTTGACATGCTAATGAAGCCTAGTTTCTTCTCAGTCTTTCATTGGTGGTTATTTTTAGCTCAGGTCATTGTACTCACCAAGGTATCAATTTTAGGGAAGGGAGTATCTCAGACTGGATGAAAACAAACTCGGCGAGCATGCTCAGAGCTGCCGATGGTACCCCCCAACAAGTGTCCATTGACTGTAATTTATTTCATAATAATTAAAAATCAGATACCCTAAAAGACAAAAGAACAAGCTTTAATTTCATATAAATTTGATTTCAAACCAAGTAGAATTAGTGAAGATTGGAGTGTTTTTAAAAGGGTTAAAATATGTCAAATTTCGCACTGCAGACACCATACACGCCCACTTTGGAGTACCTACTATTAGTGATTTCAGATCAGAGTGAGGGATCAGACACGGTTCAAGATCTCAGTTCAGGGCCTTCTTCGCAGCCCGATCAGCTTGTTCATTTCCTTGTATGCCAGCACGGCCAGGCACCCAGCACAGGTGGATATCATGCCCATCCGTTGCCAGTTGGTTCATTTTATAAATGACCGTTGCTAGAATAGGGTGATTCGTTTTCAGTCCAGTAACAGCCAGGAGGCAAGAGAACGAATCACTGTATATAACATAGTTAGTGTGGTTGGATACCTCGATACACTCCAATGCAAGAAGGAGTGCTCAGGCTTGCGCAGTGAAAATCGAGCTCTGATCGGGCAAGCATAAGCCAAATATTTCCCGATGGCAGACTGCCGCAGCAGCTACCCGGCTTTGGTCTTTCGAACCATCAGTGTATATGGAGAGGTGGTCTGCAAACTGGCCTTGAATCTCTGCATGCAGTCCTTGGTACTCGAGTGGATGTGTCCCAGACTTCCTCAGTTCCGTGAGTCGCAGGATAACCGATGGCTTTCTCAACGACCACGGGGGATGTTCTGGGACTTTGGCATCCTCCAACACCTCTAAATCCATGCCCAAGGCCTCAAAATGAGGTTTCCTTCGGAGCCTCAGTGGCCAGATGTAATTCGGCCTGGCTTCATACCTGGATTCGTCATGTTGCTCGAATAGACAATTGTGTGCAGGATTCAATGCATTAGTTTTTAATACCTTAGGTGTAACCAGGATGTAAAACCCCAATAATGAACCAGCAATAACATCGATAATCAATTGACATTGAATACAAATCAAATACTAAGTATTATTTTACATGACTGTCACAAATCCCATGTGTATGCCTGTATTAACACAGTGGCTGTGTTTCAGCACTTGTCCTATGTATTGACAGTGTGTTACAATGTCTATCGTACCTAAATTTGGCAACGCAAAGTAATATTATTTCCCCCCTAAATGTCTGCAAACATTTTCATCTATAGTGAGTGTCCAAATATAACTTTGAACACCAAAAACCCCATGTGTTTCAACACACCATGTCTAATGTCATGCATTGACACACTATGCCTAGGTCACATGCTATGTTAATGTTGCCATAATAGCCACTAAATATTTCCCCATATTATAAAATAATATGTAATTTAGCAGACATATCCCAATAAAAACGAAAGAAGCCTAAATGTATTTACATAATATCCAACTAGTCTAAATGCCAGTGTAAAGAGTAATACAGTCCTCACCATTCCACATCTGCTCTCGGTGATGTGGGCTCGATAAGTGGTTCGTGGGTAGCGCTTCCTCTCCCTGAACTATAATTAGCAGGAGGCTCGAGGACGAGGTGAAATATATATATATATATATATGAGTCAACCTCACAAAACGGGCCAATCGGTGGCCAAGTGAAGATGTCGGTGTCGCAATTCTTAAAAGTGTAGTGCATTTCTTTGTTTCATATTAAATTATCCTAGAAACAAATAAGGTTGTTGTATTTTCTCGACCTTTAGATTCAGTATAAATTTAAGGACTTTCCAACATCTCTGTCAATGCTAACCTATAATTATACCGATCGACGCCAACATCCAATGATCGACGCCGACAACTTTAACAGATGTTGGCATTGCAATTCTTAAAGTCTCGTGCATTTCTTTGTTTTATATAAATTATCCTAGAAACAAATAAGGTTGTTGTATTTTCTCGACCTTTACATTCAGGATAAATTTAAAGACTTTCCAACACTTCTGTCAATGCTAAATTATAATTATACCGATCGACGCCGACATCCATGCTCGACGCCAACAACTTCCACCAATTGGCCTCTTTTCGTGTAACCACATGCCCTAGTGGTGGCCGCGTGAGGTAGAAATAAACTTATGTTCTCCACACACGTGCTTTCACGTTCTGTGCCCTGTCAGCAATGCTTCCAAATGCTTCTCCCCATTACCCATCCATAGTCCCTGCAGATATATGTGATGTATAACGCATTATACGAGTATAAATGAAAGGGGAACATGTACTCTATATATGTTCCTCCCTTGGCGTATTGGTGGAGTGCCCCCGCCCCCAGCTGTCGGGGTAATTGGTGGATGGGCAACCCCTTGCGGCACACACACAGGATGAATTTTATATTATTATATACAGAATATATATATATATATGTATGTAAATATAAAGGCCGGCTACAGTACAGAAGAGACAAACAATGAAGGTGGCATATAATATATGGCATATAATATAGCATAGCATATAGCATATAATATAGCATATAATATATGGCATAGGCAATATTGGACAATTCTCGGTGCGAATGAATGAACAGTAGGAGTGTCCGTTGGGGACGGATGGAACCAGTGGTGGCGCCACCGGTCTGAGCATGTGGGTGGTCAGGATGGAGCAGAGTAGTAGGTACAGCATCAATAATGACAATGATATTAATACAGTTCCCTTCCGCGCCTCTATACTCACATAATATGTATACATTATATATACATATATATATATATATATATATATATATAGGTTCCCTAATGTGGCCACTGTGTACACCATCTGGCTGTGTGCATCTACATCCATTACAGAGCAACCCATTAGTATTCTCACATGGCTATCAATCCTCAGCCGCGTCTCACCCTCAGGTGGAGGTTTTGGAGGGGGAGGGGGTACATTTTACCACAGCATGTCCACCTGATGTGACTGCATGGCTGAATCAGCAAGAGCACCAGTTGGCTTCCCGTGCAGGAGGCTGCAGGTGTTGAACTCTTCCGAGTCAAAACCAATGACTTACAAAATAGGCACTTATCACGACCTAGCCTGGCACTCGGCATTAATAGGATACGGCAAGGCCTGGTTTGTCCAGTGTCAGGATAATGTTGGTGGGATATTGGATGATGGTGCTGGAGACCTGGTATCCCAGTGGGGCAGCACTATAAAGTCGCCATGAATACGCACTGTTACAAGTCGGTACCCATCCTTAGATGTTACCAGGATGTAAGACTCCAACAACCAACAACTAACCCAGTGGGGCAGCACTATAAGTATAAAGTCGTCATGAGTGCACCCTGTCACAAGTTAGTACCCATCCGGGTAGGCCCTTAGATGTTGCTAGACTGCAAAGCCCCAACAAACCTGCAAACAACCCAACTGATGTAGCCATAGCAGACACTGGCGCTTACTGCAGTGAGCTTAGAGAGTCAGTGCCATAATACACTTCTGTGTGCGGCATAGAAAAGCGGGTAGAGCGTCCATCTCCTGTGCGGGACATCAAACAAGGATAACGATCCCTCACTGAGACATGTGTTATTAAAAATTCATGCAATCACCGGCCGAGTCATGGTTTAGTAAAAAATTGTCGCTACCTTGCCTGACATTTGGCATGACTAGGATAGGATGGCGCAGTGTCGGCATAATGTGACTGAGTGGGATATTGTGATATGGCACTAGCGGGTGGCAGTGTCGGTATAATGTGACTGAGTGGGATATCGTGCCATGGCGGGACAGCACTATACATAGTGGTCGCCATGAGTAGTGCGCACTGTCACAACAAGGCAGGAGCCGTCCTGATACAACCGCAGCTGTTGTTAGGACATACAACCCCGATCGGGAAATTGGGTCATGGCGCCGGAAGCCTGGTTTCCCAGTGGAGCAGCACTATAAAGTCGACATGAGTGCGCATAATCACATGTCGGTATCCGTCCTGATATGACCTCCTTAGATGTTGTCAGGACGTAAAACCCCAAACAAACATTCCCTTTTCTAGACTTCTAAGATAATGGCTTACGACTATGGTTACATGTTGGTTGGTTGTTGGAGTTGTACGTACTAGCAACACATATGGTCCTATCAGGACGGTGTATGGTTACACTAAGGCTATCTCATCATATGTATAAGAAGCCATTATGTTCGCAATTTCTATTCTTTTATTGTAATGAACCATTACAACAATATATTATCTTTCAGAAAAAAAGTGTAAATAACTACCAGCAATGTCTGCAAGACCAATGCCTCGACGCTGACAAAAACTTGTTTCACAGAAATAAAAACATTTACATTAAAACTAAAACTAAACAGCTTTAAATAAATGTATGGATCTCTCGGCGGAAACCCAGAGTTTGTTGAACTAACTCATTCGACTTGTTTGTTCTGTGTTAATGGACTGCATAAATACTTGTGTTATTAATTACATATAATTATCCAACTTTATTTGTTAGTTATTGTTCATCTCTATGCTTATGTCGTGGGGGTGATGAAAATGTGAAATATTGCGCCTAGAGCGGGACTCGAACCCACATCTCTTTGCATTCCGGGCCAGTGTGCTAACCATTACACCACCTAGGCTCCCTGATATCGACACACTCCCCACGCCTACCTGTCTATGTGGTTACTTGCCCGAGAGGTCAGTGCAGACCACTACACTCGTCCCCCTGGAATTGTAAGTCTTGTAATGCTTACAATTGCATACATACAGGCAATGCACTTACACATACATACACAGGGTAGGTTCAACAACCATACAGCGCAAAGCTTGTACAGGATCCTGATCACGGCAACCAGTGTCGTGGGGGTGATGAAAATGGGAAATATTGTGCCTAGAGCGGGACTCGAACCCACATCTCTTTGCATTCCGGGCCAGTGTGCTAACCATTACACCACCTAGGCTCCCTGATATCGACACACTCCCCACGCCTACCTGTCTATGTGGTTACTTGCCCGAGAGGTCAGTGCAGACCATTACACTCGTCCCCCTGGAATTGTAAGTCTTGTAATGCTTACAATTGCATACATACAGGCAATGCACTTACACATACATACACAGGGTAGGTTCAACAACCATACAGCGCAAAGCTTGTACAGGATCCTGATCACGGCAACCAGTGTCGTGGGGGTGATGAAAATGGGAAATATTGCGCCTAGAGCGGGACTCGAACCCACATCTCTTTGCATTCCGGGCCAGTGTGCTAACCATTACACCACCTAGGCTCCCTGATATCGGGTGTGGAGGTCTGCGCCTGAGCAGTTTCGGTGATTTCCGCTATTCCCCCAAGGTGCATCCTCCCTGTCCCTCCACTTGACCCATTTATCCACAGATTTTGCTTTAATAAACTGTAACGGGGGGGGGGGGGGGTGATTTAAGGCCAGCCAGAATGTCACAATATATAATGAGACTGTCTCAAAAGGTGGGAAGCAATATGGGACAAAACTTTGTCCATTGTAATGATCAACATACTATATGTGTATGCATTAGCTCAGGATAAACTGATTTGTTTTTTACATGGTGTTTCATAATCCCAATAGAATACATATTGATTTGAAGAAAATGTCCTTGTGTTTTCAGTGTAACCGTTTCTGTGCTGTTTTGTGTCATTCATTCCAATGGAGAAACAAAAAAAGAGTTATCACCATTTGAGACAGGCTCATTATATATATATATATCAATCCCCAGGCCGCATCTCATCCTCGGGTGGAGGTTTGGGGAGGGGGTGAGGGGGGAGGGGGAGGGGTACATTTTACCACAGCATGTCGTGGCGTTCTCTGTGGCGGAGTGGTTAGAGTGTCTGCCTTTTTTCTAGGTCAGACTCCTAATCTGAGGATCGGCGGTTCGATTCCCCGTGCCCCCAGCTCTGCCAATTTGGATTTCCACCGGTGTGTATAACTTACAGCGTCATCAAAGGCCGGTTGCTCTCATACCATGTCTATGTCGTGTGGGAGGTTAAAAATCCCTTGGGTCGGTAAAAGTGTAGGCTCGGGCTTTCTATCAACCACCAGTGGAATGAGGAAGACCAGTCGTCTATGACTGAAATTTCCCCTGCTTAAACAACTAATGGACCAAAAATTGAAAAATTAAAAAATGTGGCCACTATGTACACCATCTGGTTGTGTGCATCTGCATCCATTACAGAGCAACCCATTAGTATTCTCACATGGCTATCAATCCCCAGCCGCATCTCATCCTCGGGTGGAGGTTTGTGGAGGGGGTGAGGGGGGAGGGGGAGAGGGTACATTTTACCACAGCATGTCCACCTGATGTGACTGGGTGGCATGGCTGAATCAGCAAGAGCGCCAGTTGGCTTCCCATGCAGGAGGCCGCAGGCGTTGAACTCTTCCACATATGCAGGTTGCAGCTGCGTACCACCTGAGGTCACAAATATATATATATTATTAATTCCTTCCATAAGCAATAGAGACAATAAAAGAGGAGACAAGTCAGATTTGTGTGGATCGAGCCTATAACTCTGGCTGGCCCTTAAGACATACCTTTAATTTATGTGAACTAAATCGGTGGCGAAACGGGCCGTTAGGAGGTGGGTGAGGCGCCGCCTGGAGGAAAGTAGGGGAATTAGGGGAGCTGCTTGGACGCAGGCCTCCCATTCCCCAGGCCGCACCCCAACCTCCCATAACCCATAGAAGCAAGGAAATGTCAAAGGAAGGTTTGCACGAGCAATATCGGAATAAGAACAATAAAAGACTGGAGCATTACATACATAATAATATTTGCATAATTACTTTATACCTCAAATATATATATATATATATATATAGTATAGTTATACGAGTCTTACCTTGGTACAGATGATGGATAACTGTTGTTTTACCGAGGTATAAGCCTCGGATAGATGTGGGCTAGGGAGAGGTAAGCACGTCCGGTACCAGCAATCTTAACCTACTTATTGAGGATAAAAATGACTTTCAAAACAATGGATACTATTACTTTACCGAAAAGGTACACCAACGGAATAGATGTGGCAGGGTGTGGCGGGAGGGCCCTAGCCCACATCTATCCGAGGCTTATACCTCGGTAAAACAACAGTTATCCATCATCTGTACCAAGGTAAGACTCGTATAACTATACTATTTTACCTCGGTAAACAGCCTCAGGCTAGCCTCAGGCTAGGGAGACCTTTACATAATTCATTTTTATCCTTAATATCATTCTTTCTTATTATTATAACATTCTAAATTTTTGTTCTCACCTATTCTTGTTAGTTGGCGAGAAGACGCTTTGCAACGCCGGTAGGCTTTTCTAGTCGTTTATTATAATGTTTTGCAAACGACTTAGCCGTCTTCCAGCCTGCATGCGCTAGTATTCTTTTCACAGAAATACCAAGCACCCGTGCCTTGGAGACCATGGCTCCTCTAGTTGAGTGGGAAGAGTATTTACTCGTATCCACCCCAGCCAATTTCAACACCGTAATTGTCCATCTGGCAAGTGTGTCTCGTGAAATCGCCTTATGTGGCTTTATAAAGCTCACTAATAGTTGTTGCGATGCACGTAAATCCTTTGTCTTGTATATATAAGCCCGTATGGCCGACACAACACATAATTTCCGATCATTCGGAAAACAGTCTAAGTGAACCGTTGATAAAGGGTCACCTAACGTGTTCGATTTGAGCAATCTTTCTAAATCAAATGTAGCTTGTTCCTTGTCTATTTCTAATCCAGTTAAGGATAAAGCAACAATCGTCTGTCCTCTGTGTCCGGTTACTAACAATAACAGGACCGCAACCTTAAAACCTAACTGTTTTATATCTAACCACGAGTTGTGAGGCCAAGCCTGAAACAACTTAAATACTATAGAAACATCCCAAAACCGACTATACTTTGGTTTTGGAGGATTCCTTTGATAAATTGAACGAAGTAAATAACAAAGAACATAATGTTTTCCAACTGTTTCGCCATCAATTCTAGGTAATATAATTGATAACGCACACCTCGCCGCATTAATCGATCCAAAGGAAAGTCCTTCATCCTCTAGAGAACGAAGAAACCGAGCTACTTGTGAAATCTTTGGATTTGTTGGCTTAACTTTCATTAACAAACAATGTACACCCCATTTCTTTAAATAGGTTGTATACATTTTGACAGTTCCTGGCCTCCAGGCATCCGATACTATCCTATCCTCAGTAATTCTGTCCAATCCAAATTGCTGTAGCTGCTTCCTTAAAAAAGGAATGCCAATAGCGGCGTCGTTGACACGTCGCCGTGAACCACTAGCGGTCCGTGGTGCATCAGATTCCCGAGTTTTCTTGGGAATCGTATATGATCTTTTGCCAGTTGTGAAACTGCTGGCAGCCAAGGTTGCGTGTCCCAATCGGGCACCACCAGTATCGCATGTGTCCCTTCCAAGCCGATTTTTCTCACTACTCGGCTGATAATGCTAAATGGTGGGAAAATATAAAAATAATTATTTTCCCAGGTAATAGCAAACGCATCTACTTTCCAAGCATCCGGTTCAGGATGCCAAGAAACATAACAGGGTAACTTGTTATTATTTCGTGATGCAAACAAGTCAACTTCAGGTGTACCCCATTTTTCACAAACGAAGTTAAACAAAGGTGTAGAGAGAGACCACTCTAAATGGTCATGGAATTTTCTACTTTTATAATCTGCAAGTGTATTTTGTGACCCTGGAATATGCGCTACAGTCAGCCAGACTTGTTGAGCCTGTGCCCAGTTCCAAATCAGTTTAGATAACTGATTGCAAGACTTTGATTTGGTTCCACCCATGTTACGAATATATGCCATGGCAGTAGTATTATCAGTTAGTATTCTAACCTGTGATTTATTTATCTTTACTAAACTACGTAAGCCCAGATAAATAGCACGCAATTCTAGTGCATTAATATAGTCTGATTTTTCATCATCAAGCCATCTACCTCCTGTTGTGACCCCATCTCGATGAGCTCCCCAACCTTCTAACGAAGCATCAGTAGTAATTACTGTATTAGGTTCCGCCATGCGGATTGGATTTGGTGAACTTGCTATATGTTGCATCCACCATCCAATATCCTGTAACCCTTCTTGCGAAATAAACATCTTTCGCTCAAAATTGCCTTTAGTTCGTGCTAACGCTAAATTTTTATCTATTTCTAGCGACTTAATATGGGCCTTCCCATATAACACAGCAGGTGCATATGATGTCATTATGCCAATAAGAACAGCAACCTGTCTAATTTTAGGCTTTGATAACTTAATAAGCTGAGTCGCTGTAGTCATAAACTTAATTAGTTTTTGTTCTGTTATCGACACTGTAAGGGACTGTGTATCCAGAATAAACCCTAAACATTTGAGTTGTTTTGTTGGTTTAAACACTGACTTTTGTCGATGTACATAAAACCCCAATTTAGTGAGTAATGCACATAAATCCAAAACTGCATTCACACAACCAATTTGTGTTGATGCTATAATAAAAGAATCATCTATGTATGGAAACATTATGTGACCCTTCCTCGCCATTACCGAGAAAACAGGTTTAAGCAATTTAGTAAATAAACGAGGCGCACAAGCTAAGCCATTCGGCATGCAGGTAAACTCATAGAGTTGGTTATCCCAAATAAATCGAAGAAATTTTCGGTATTGTTCCATTATGGGAAGCGTATAATATGCATCTTGTAAATCAACACTAGCCATCCACGCATCTGGTGTAATCAGATCTCGTGCCGTATCTAGAGAGAACATTTTAAAATGTCGATATTCCACCCTTTTATTAAGGATTGTTAAATCCAGGATCATTCGAACATCACCATTAGGCTTCGGTCTCGAGAAAATGTTTGAAATAAACTGTCCTGAACAGTGTGTCACTTTTTGTATAATTCCTTTCTCAAAGAATTTATGTACCTGTTTAGTTAGTGCCTCTCGTTCAACTGGTTGAATGTTATATGGAAAAGGTATTATACTTTGTACAGGAATTTGTGTAAAGGGAATGTGAACACCCCTAACTATTTTTAAAATTTCTTGGTCACTAGTAATTTTGTGCCACTCAGAAATATGATTACTAATATTACCAGCCACAAAGTTGCTTACAGTTTGTGTGTTTTTAGAGGCTGCAGGGACTTGTAAAGTTTGTGTTTGGACCTCTACTTGGACCCCCCCCTGGGGAAAGGTCTCGACGAGTTGAACCCTCGGCCTATTGGCCGTGCGGTGTTGTCGGTCCAGCCTGGGCGAGCGCCCCGGCCCCGAAACCCTTGACCGAAGCTTGAACTCGGTCTGGTTCCTCTGGTGAACCGTCGTGGACGAAAATCCCCTCGTGACTTTTTGAAACGAGGAGCTTCCTGTTTCTTCTTGCCATCCATGTTTTTGCCACTCTTGGCTGCAGTCTCTACCTCTTTATAGAGGTATTGTAGTTGACCGCCAAACATCTTGGTGTTATCTAAGGGTTTCCCTTTAATCGGCTCTGGAGCAAGATAAAGCGTAAACTCCTTCCCCTCATTATCGGTAACCTTCTTAGAGCGAGCCACTTCCTTGCCAGCATCTGTGCAAACTGACTTGAAGACATTTTCATATCTTCGATACGACAGGTAATTACCTGCCGCCGCTAACACTGCAATGCCTTTGTCCATTGTCTTAGCCAAAGACGAGAACTTATTTTCACTCTGCATCCTATTAGCCACAGGAACAATAGCTGTTAGGGTAGCCAACACTGCCTTATGCACTGTGTGCAACACATCCTCAAACTTCTTACGGTCATCCGTCATATTGACATCCCGATCCATTTCTTTAATGATGGAGTTGGGAACACCCTTTATGCCTGTTAACTCATCTCCTAACTTGGAGATAACCTCCGCCGGTTTAAACGTGCGGAAATGACCATTCACGGTCTCGCGCATAAGCGTAGTGGTTTTAACCCGCTTAGCCTTTGGCTTCTCCACCTTCTTAGCCACTTTAGTGCCAATGTCCGCATAGACACCTTCATATATGGTGTCTGAGTCTGATTCCGTAGAAGTAGACTCAGTGGACGAATCAGAAGAAGAATATTTCCTCTTCCTCTTCTTCTTTTTGGACTTAGTCTTCCGCTTTTTGCGAAAACCAGTCTCTGCCCGCTCCTTGGTGAATTCATCACCCGAAGAAATCACCTGTTTCTTCTTCTTCCTCCGTTTAGGAGAAGGAGGAGGAGGAGCCTTAAGCTCCACCGCTGAGTCTGTGTCCAAGAAATCCTCATACGAATCCTCTTGGACACTCGGCCTACGCCGCTTCCGAGACACGGGCGATTTGGAAGTCAAGATGTGGCTTTCCAACCGTGCAAAGCGAGCCTCCCAATCTGGAGGCGCAGGCACATCAGGCACTGCGTCCTCGTCCGGGTCGGAGAGGATATGCGCCCGGGGCTGTGTCGACGGCCCTGCCGACAACACAGGTGAGGAGTCGTACTCCTCGTCCACTCCACTCGGAACACGCCCCTCGGCTGCTGCTGCACCGCGCTTACTCCGCTTCGTGGCCATCAGGAACTGTAAACAAAGATTTTTGGTCAGTCCTGGTATATATATTTGTCACAATTTGGTTGTTTCAAACTCAATTGGACATCTGGTGGTGTTAGAGAACGTGTTTATACCGTTATAACACAGGCGTAATAAGCTAAATTTGTGCGTGGATTGTGGGTCAAACCCAAATCTTTACGCGGGGTCGGGACCAGTGTATCGGCCCGCCCATCCCTCTGTTCCGCACACTTCTCCCACCTGTGACTACTACGTCAACAAGTTGGAGAAAATGCTACGAAACTCGGAGAAACGCCTGAAAAATTTTTGTCTAGGGGAGTCTATAAAAGAAACCCAGGAGCATCTCCAACATTACTCTCTATTAGAGTACGAGAGAATTTCCACATGAGATAGGGCGAAACCCACATCTCTACCCATAGTCACACGGTGACCCGGGTGTTGACAGAACCGCTAATGACCGGTTTGGTTCCTTCGAGAAACCCACTCGAGTGTTCTATCCTTGGTTGTTTATAACCAAATAACTCGTCCAAATTGGACCAACGAAAGTCTAAACTTTCCATATTGATGCTCTAATGCATCATAATTAAGCTAACCACAGTTTTTATTATACTTACTGCGTATTTGCTTGTATGTAGACTAATTTTGCCGGAGCAACCCAACGACACGTTATCCAGTCGTGAGTTGTATATGCTAATTGCTGGTACCGGACGTGCTTACCTCTCCCTAGCCTGAGGCTAGCCTGAGGCTGTTTACTGAGGTAAAATATATATATATATATATATTTGAACTATTCTATCCTGCTTTATTCCAATAGCTTTGTATTATGTCTGCGTGCCACCCAAAAATCCCAAGCTAGGGCCCAAGAATACATTAATAATATCATAGGAAATAACAAATGGCATATTCATAGGAACTAACAAGTGGCATATTCACGTGGATGTTGATAGGACTTGCAACCCCGGAACCCCGCGTTGTCTGTCCTCCTTGAAGGCGACCAGGCGGGATGGCCAAATGAGTTTAGTGCCCATCTCCCGTTTTGGTAGATTGTGGGATAAGAACCCACGGGTTCGAACCCTGTTCGAGTCAAACCGATGACTTAAAAATTGATACTTGTCGCTTCATAGCCAGGCGCACTGTTATTTTGATAGGGCAAAGAATGGTTGCTTCAGTGTCAGGATAATGTGACTAGGTTGGATATCAGGTCACAGTCCTGCTGGGGCAGTACTATAAAGTTGCCATGAGTTTACAGTGTCACAAATCGGTTCCCGTTCTAATATGACCTTAGATGTTTCCACGACGTAAAACTCCAACAACCAACCAATAGCTTTGTATTCCATCTGCGGAATAACCTGGAATAACATTAATAATAATACTATAATATTGTAAATAATTAATATGCGGTGTTGCCAACAAAGACACATATTCACGTGAATGTTACTAGGACTTTAAACCCTTGGTGACTTTTCATGCGGTGATAACCTGGAACCAGTAAGTAGACTTGGCAACAACCAGAGTGCCTGAAAATCAAATAGGCCTTTTTCCACACAGCAAACTGCTACCCACAAGATTAGTTCTGGCCACCGTCGCCAGAGGGCGGGCTGGTGGTGGAAACCCTCTATCTAAAACACCTTTAACACAGACGATGCTGCACAGTAGGCTGCTACAAACAACATTAGTTCTTCCACTGTCACCAGAGGGCGGGCTGGTGGTGTAAACCCTCTATCTGTGGCGGAGTGGTTAGAGTGTCTGACTTTTTTCTAGGTCGGACTCCTAATCTGAGGGTCGGCGGTTCGATTCCCCGTGCCCCCACCTCTGCCAATTTGGATTTCCACCGCTGTGTATAACTTACAGCGACATCAAAGGCCAGTTGCTCTCATACCATGTCTATGTGATATGGGAGCTTAAAAATCCCTTGGGTCGGTAAAAGTGTAGGCTCGGGCTTTCTATCGACAAACTGTCTAATGGTGAAAACAAGCCTATTCAGGCTTATCCGTGATCGGCAGTATAAATCTTCAACAACAACCTTTAACACAGACGATGCTACACAGTGGGCTGCTACAAACAACGTTAGTTCTTCCACTGCCGTCAGAGGGCGGGCTGGTGGTGTAAACCCTCTATCTAAAACACCTTTAACACAGACCATGCTGCACAGTGGGCTGCTACAAACAACGTTAGTTCTTCCACTGCCGTCAGAGGGCGGGCTGGTGGTGGACCTGGTCTGTAATTTCACGTTTCACCATTGGCAGTGCGAATTATCCCTTTCTCGCTGCGTTAGTGAACAACACTCACAACACCCCCACAACCACCTCCATCCCAACCCCAGGATTTCTAAAGAAGACACTGTACACTCAAGCCGTGTGTCTCTCTAGTGAGTGATGGTCATTTTATGCCATGTCAGCAACTAATTATGGCGTGCCGAATGAACAGAACTGCGTGCCCACTTCCCAGTAGATGACTAGCCCAGGTCGTGTGTTCGAAGCCAGGCCAAGTCAAACCAATGACTTAAAATGTTTTGTTTATTTATTTTTGTTCATTTATTTATGTTTGTTGTTGCTTCACGTACTAGCAACATCTGAGGTCATATCAGGACGGGTACCGACTTGTGACAGTGCATACTCATGGCGACTTTATAGTGTCGCCCCACTAGGAGACCAGGCTGCCGGCACCATGACTTGGTATTCCACACAGTGACATTATCCTGAGAATCAGGATACTTTGCTATCTTTGGAGATATTTGAAATGCAAAATAATTTGTCCGTGGGTAAACTAGTTGAAACCAAGTTCAATACCCCATTGTTACATCAACCAGGTTATGTCACTGCCAGCCGAAGTCAGTGACCTTTGACCTTTCTAATGGACAAACGCACACACGTACACACAAATACACACACACCCCCCCACCACCAAACAAGAGAAAGAAATGACTAATGAGTGCAACGGTGCCATTGCTAAGTCACTCACTTAAAGCTGCATAGTCTGATGAAATATCAAATTTTCAAAACCAAATCAATTATCTAGATTTGATTTTACATATCTAACTTAGATACTGATGCACTTATTAAGCATGTGTCTCTGCGTAGAAGGCAATACTGAGTCAATTTAACAGAACATGTTACTGCAGAAGTCTATGGTGTCAGAGTTTTGACAAGCTTGCCAAAACTAATGTTCCATGTTTGCACTCAAAATATCTAAAAAGTTTACCATTTAAAATAAAAGTAACTTTGAACTGATGTAAAGTAGATACTAGTGGTCGATCTAATATATTTATCTCAGAAAAAAATACCCAAATTCAAAACCATCGGACTATGCAACTTTAATATCTAACTTGAGTTGATGGCTGAATCTGTAAGTGTGTCAGCTCTCTTCTTGTGTAGGAGGTCGGTTGTGGTTCAAACTCAGACCGAGTCAAACAAATGACATATAACAAGTTCACTTGTCCCTACATAGGCTGGCGCTCGGCATTAATAGGATAGGACAGTGTGTGCTTTGCTCAGTATCAGAATAATGTGATTGAGTGGGATATCAAGTCACGCACGGTCAACATGAGTGTGTGCTGCCACAAGTCGGTGCTCGACCTGAGATGTTGCTAAGAAGCCAAGCTAAAAAAAACACTGAATATCTGATCATTTTCAACTAGAAATGCAGTAGAACTGCGAGTGTAAAAAACCTGATTATTCACCCCCCCATCCCCTCCCACTCCATCCAACTTAATACAGTACAACTCCGTTAAACCAAGATCGGTTAAACCAAACGATCGGTTAATCCAAAGTTTTGTCGGCGACCCGGCAAAATACTATCATTTATCGTATAAAAGATTTGGTTAAACCAAAGTCATTTGATCCAAAGTATCGGTTAATCCAAACAAAATTGTCGGCCCCAGGCCACTTCCGGTACAGTTAAACCAAACTTTCATGTGGTTTTAAGGTCAAGTGAGATTTTTTTATATGATACTTACTTACTTCCTTACGCCTACCGCCCAACTTTGGGCATAGGCCACGAACAAGGGCTGTCTAGTTATCCCGGTCCTGGGCCATCTTCTCCAGCTGTCTCCATGTATGGCCAGACCTCTTCACATCTGCCAACTGTTTCTTGGCCTGCCTCTCTTCCTTTTCCCATGTGGATTCCAGGAGAGGACATGCCTCTTTTTATATGATAAATGGTAGTATTTTGCCAGGTCGCCGAAAAAAGTTTGGATTAACCGATCGCTTGATTTAACCGAGGTTGGTTTAATGGGGTTAAACTGTGTATACATAAAAAAACAATAATCGTAGTGTCCACATGCATTGTACATTCATAATGCACCCCCGTTTTTGCCAAAGCCAAGTCAAAGTCAAAGCTTGGTTAAACCAATGATCGGTTAATCCAAACAAATTTCTAGGGTCCCTTCAAGTTTGGTTTAACGCTGTCCACATACATTGTACATTCATAATGCACCCCTGTTTTTGCCAAAGTCAAGTCAAAGTCAAAGCTCGATTAAACCAATGATCGGTTAATCCAAACAAATTTCTAGCGTCCCTTCACGTTTGGTTTAACGGGGTTAAACCAATGATCGGTTAACGGGGTTATACTGTACACAGTTCCTTATTCATAATGAAAATAGCATTTGAGAAGCTGAACTATTTAAGTGATGAAGACCAGGGTCTGCTTACAATTAAAACATTGTGTGGTCATGAATATGGATTAATGCTTCTTTGCCAACTCAGCATTAAATCACAACCACTCACTCACTGTCAGTCTGTAGCTGGTAGGGTGGTGGGTGTTTATAGTATTGGACATGCTTTACACTGATTTCAGAGGTGCTTTCTATCAAAATAAAAAAGAGGAAAGCTTGTTTTATTTAATGACGCCCTCTAGAGCACATTGATTTCCGTATCATTGGCTATTGGACGTCAAACATATGGTCATTCTACTTAGGCTACTCTTTCTGATAAGCAGCAATGGGTCTTTTATATGCACTTTCCCATAGACAGGACAGCACATACCACATCCTTTGATGAACCAGTTGCGGACCACTGGTTGGAAAGGAAAATAGGCCAAACCTCATATGTGTCCGCTGAGCAGGATCGATCGGATGACCCACACCATCACACACTACACTGGTCCCTACCCCTCATTAGGATCTGCTGAGGAGGGGCAAGAGGCAGTCGTTTAGCTGGAACGACGGGAACATGCCCTTCAAGAGGGAGTTCAACACTCAGAAGCCGTTCCCCTGCCCAGGGAACAAATAGAAGTGATGACTCAAACAATAGCAACCGTAACAGTAAGCAATACCTATCAAGCCGGTAACCTCATTAACTGTCTTTCAGAATGGAATAAAGTTACACATAACTTAACTATGCTTAGCCTAGCAGAAGGGGTAAGCATTCCGTTAATAGAAGAACCTATTCAAAATAGAAGATCATTTCCATATCAGTTTCATGGTTCAGAACGTGAAGCATTAAACAATCAAATCCTTAAATTTTGCGAAAAGGGCATTATATAACCAGCAATACACATTGCTGGGGGAATTCATCTCGAATATTTTCTTAAGACCAAAACCAAATGGGGATGTTGGACTAATTTTGGACCTAACTTTATTTAACAAATTTGTAGAATATAAACATTTAAAAATGTTTTCATTAGAAACAGCAAGAGACTTAGTCACAGAAGGCGCTTGGCTAGCCAGCATTGACCTTAACGATGCATACTACGCAGCACCCATCTATAAACATGATCGGAAATATTTAAGATTCTGTTGGAACAGCAACCTTCATGAGTTCATGTGTATGCCAAATGGACTGGCATGCTGTCCAGGCATTTTCACAAGTTTACTCAAACCAACTCTTTCGCTAATGGCTAGGAAAGGACATATGTTCCCATACATTGATGATTCATTTATTGGCGCACACACACAACAATAATGCCAAGCAGCAGTAGATAAATTATGTAAAACATTTACAAATTTAGGTTTCTATATACATGAAACTAAATCAATACTAATGCCAACAAACAAACAAAAATGTCTGGGGTTCTTTATTAACACCATCAAATTGACTATTTCATTAACAGAACAAATAGTAGATAAATTCACAACAACAGCAAACCAATTACTACAATTGAACAAACCAAAAATATGACAAGTCACAGTCTTAATAGGAATACAGATAGCCTACGCACCAGGCCCATATCAAATCCTTAGAGTTAGATCAAAACTTGGCACTTGCTCGCACAAACGGAAATTTTGCCAGAAGGCCAAAACGATATAATTTGGTCACTTTCACATCTAAACAACTCAACCAACCCGATTAGGATGGGAGAGCCTAACACTACGTTCACAACAGATGCTTCCTTAGAAGGCTGGGGGACCCATAGAGACCGACAGACTACAAGTGGCTATTGGATGGAAGATGAAATCTCTGATAACATTAATGTACTAGAGCTTAGAGCCATTTACCTAGGACTCCACAGTCTGATTCAAATCCTTAAAAATCATGTAGGAGTTCTAACAGATAACACAACAGCTATGGCTTACATTCGTAATATGTGATGGACTCGCTCCAAACCATGTAACAACCTGGCTAAACTCATTTGGGATTGGGCAGAGAAACACAAAATATGGTTAACAGTAGCACATATTTCAGGCTGCCAAAACACTTTGGCTGACAGGAAAAGCTGACACTTCCATGACCATTTAGAATGGTCATTGAACCACAACATTTTCAACATTATTTGCCATAATGGGGCAAGCCAGACATTGATCTCTTTGCATCATGCAACAACAAAAAGTTACCAAAATATGTGTCTTGGCATCCAGAGCCAGAAGCCTGGAGAGTAGATGCATTTTCATTAATTTGGAATAATAAATTCTATTACATATTCCCCCCATTCAGCATTATCAGCAGAGTGGCCAGGAAGATGGATCACACCCATGCAGTACTAATAGTACCAGCATGGGAAACACAACCATGGCTAGAGGCGATACCATCCGCAGCAAAAGACTTGATGAGCTTCCGAAGAGAAAGGAACAACCTTCAACATCAAGTACCACTAACAGTCCATGGAGACGCGTTGGCAACACCCCTTTTGGCATTCCTTTTCTAAGGAAACATTTAGAACAATTTGGATTAGCCAAAATAACAAAAGAAAGACTAATATCAAATGCCGGGAGAAAAGAAACAGTGAAATTATATACACCTTATTTAAAGAAATAGGGCCTTCATTGCCTTCTCAAAGGAGTCAAACCGTTAAAACCTACAATAGCTCAAGTGTTACGATTTCTAAGAATACTAGAAGATGAAGTATTACGATTCTGTGCTATTCATGCAGCGAGATGTGCCCTATCCATTATTCTACCAAGAATAGATGGACAAACCATTGGGAAACATCAGTTAGTACACTGGTTCATTAGATCGCTGTATGAAAGAAACCCACCCAAACCTAAATACAATAGGTTTTGGGATTTATCAATGGTATTCAAGTTATTCAAGTCATGGCCTAGCAACAGAAAGATAAACGGATATGTGTAAGGTTCATATAACTATACTATATATATACAGTAAAACCTCTCTATACCACCCCATCCACAGATGGACCACTCCCCTATATCGATCTCTTTATTCGGGTCCCAATAATATCATTGTAAGGATATTCTGACACCCTAAACCGACCACCTCCCTAAATGGACCACTTAAAGTCGGTCCCATGGTCGGTCGATTTAGAGAGGTTTTATTGTATATATATATATATATATATATTTTACCTCGGTAAACAGCCTCTAGCTAGCTTCAGGCTAGGGAGAAGGAAGCACGTGAGGTACCAGCAATTAGCATACACAACGCACGAGTGGATAACGTGTTGTTGTGGAGGACTAGACAAATTTAATCTACAAACACGCTAAAACGCAGTAAGTAGAATAAAAACTGTGGTTAGCTTAATTATGATGCATTAGAGCATCATTATGGAAAGTTTAGACTTTCGTTGGTCCATTTTGGACGAGTTATATGGTTATATAAAAAACCAAGGATAGAACGCTCTAGAGTCCTTCTCGAAGGAACCAAACCGGTCATTAGCGGTTCTGTCAACACCCCTGTCACCGTGTGACTTTGGGTAGAGATGCGGGTTTCGTCCTATCTCAAATGGAAATTCTCTCGTACTCTAATAGAGAGTTATGTATGGAGATGCTCCTGGGTTTCTTTTATAGACTCCCCTAGACAAACTTTTTCAGGCGTTTCTCCGAGTTTCGTAGCATTTTCTCCAACTTGTTGACGTAGTAGTCACAGGTGGGAGAAGTGTGCGGAACAGAGGGATGGGCGGGCCGATACACTGGTCCCGACCCCGCGTATAGATTTGGGCTTGACCCACAATCCACGCACAAATTTAGCTTATTACGCCTGTGTTATAACGGTATAAACACGTTCTCTAACACCATTAGATGTACAATGAAGTTCGAAATAACTGAATTGTGACATACATATATACCGAGACTGACAAAAATTCTTTGTTTACAGTTCTCGATGGCCACGAAGCGGAGTAAGCGCGGTGCACCGGCAGCCGAGGGGCGTGTCCCGAGTGGGGTGGACGAGGACTACGACTCTTCACCTGTGTTGTCGGCAGTGCCTGCGACACAGCCCGGGCAGCAGATACTCTCCGAGTTGGATGAGGATCCTGATGTGGCAGCAACCTCCAATTGGGAGGCTCGCTTTGCGTTGATGGAAAGTCATATTATGGCTTTGAAAACCGCCGCAGTCGTTGAAACGGCTTAGACCGAGTGTTCAAGAAGAAGCAGAGTTTGAGGATGACTCGGACACTGACTCGGTGTTGGAGCTGAGGGCTCCTTCTCCTTCTCCTAAACGGAGGAAGAAGAAGAAACATGTGGTTTCTTCTGGTGATGAATTCACCAGGGAGCGTAGCAAGACTGGGTTTCGCAAAAAGCGAAAGATCAAGTCCAAGAGGAAGAAGAAGAAAAGGGTTTATTCTTCTTCTTCTGATTCGTCCAAAGATTCCACTTCTACGGAATCGGATTCGGACACGGTATATGAAGGTGTCTTTGCTGACATTGGTACTAAAGTGGCTAAGAAGGTGGAGAAGCCAAAGGCTAAGCGAGTTAAAACTACTACGCTTATGCGTGAGACTGTGAATGGTCATTTCCGCACGTTTAAACCGGCGGAGGTTATCTCCAAGTTAGGAGAGGAGTTAACAGGTATTAAAGGTGTTCCTAATTCTGTTATTAAAGAGATGGATCGGGATGTCAACATGACGGACGATCGTAAGAAGTTTGAGGGTGTGTTGCACACTGTGCATAAAGCTGTGCTTGGTACCCTAACGGCTATTATCCCTGTGGCAAACAGAATGCAAAGTGAAAATAAGTTTACATCTTTGGCTAAAACTATGGATAAGGCCATTGCGATGTTAGCAGCGGCAGGAAATTACTTGTCGTATCGGAGATATGAGAATGTCTTCAAGTCGGTTTGCACAGATGCGGGCAAGGAAGTAGCTCGCTCTAAAAAGGTTACGGATAATGATGGGAAGGAGTTTACGCTCTTTCTTGCGCCAGAGCCCATTAAAGGTAAACCTTTGGATAACACCAAAATGTTTGGTGGTCAACTACAATACCTCTTTAAAGAGGTAGAAACTGCAGCCAAGAGTGGCAGAAACATGGATGGTAAGAGGCAGGAACCTCCTCGTTTTAAAAAGTCACGAGGGGATTTTCGTCCAAGACGGTTCACCAGAGGAACCAGAGCGGGTTCAAACTTGGGTCAAGTCTTTCGGGGCCGGGGTGCGCGCCCAGGCTACACCGACAACACCATACGGCCATTAGGTCGAGGGTTCAGCTCATCGAGACCCTTCCCCAGGGGAGGGTCCAAGTAGAGGTGCAAACACAGACTTTGCAAGTCCTTGCAGCCTCGAAAAACACACAAAACTGTAAGCAACTTTGTGGCTGGTAATATTAAGAATCATATTTCTGAGTGGCACGAAATTACTAGTGACCAAGAAATTTTACAAATAGTTAGAGGTGTTCACATTCCATTAACACAAACTCCCGTACAAGGCAGGGTACCTTTTCCATATATTATTGAACCGGGTGAACGAGAGGCACTAACTAAACAGGTACAAAAATTCTTTGACAAAGGAATTATACAAAAAGTGAGACACTGTTCAGGGGAGTTTATTTCAAACATCTTTTCGAGACCAAAGCCTAATGGCGAAGTTCGAATGATCCTGGATTTAACAATCTTTAATAAAATGGTTGAATATCGACATTTTAAAATGTTCTCGCTAGATACAGCACGAGATCTGGTTACACCAGATGCGTGGATGGCTAGTGTTGATTTACAGGATGCTTATTACACGCTTCCCATAATGAAACAATATCGGAAAATTTCTCCGGTTTCTTTGGAATAACCAACTCTATGAGTTTACCTGCATGCCTAATGGCTTAGCTTGTGCTCCTCGTTTATTCACTAAACTGCTTAAACCTGTTTTCTCGGTAATGGCGAGGAAAGGTCACATAATGTTTCCATATATAGATGATTCCTTTATTATAGCATCTACACAAATTGGTTGTGAGAATGCAGTTAGGGATTTATGTGCATTACTCACTAAATTGGGGTTTTATGTACATCCACAAAAGTCAGTGTTTAAACCAACAAAACAACTTAAGTGTTTAGGGTTTATTCTGGATACACAGTCTCTTACAGTGTCAATAACAGAACAAAAACTCGTTAAGTTTATGACTACAGCGACTCAGCTGATTAGGTTAACAAAACCTAAAATTAGACAGGTTGCAGTCCTTATTGGGATAATGACATCGTATGCACCCGCTATTCTATACGGGAAGGCTCATATTAAATCTCTAGAGATAGATAAGAATTTAGCGTTAACACGAACTAAAGGGAATTTTGAGCGGAATATGGTTTATTTCGCAAGAAGGACTACAGGATATTGGGTGGTGGATGAGACATATAACAAGTTCACCAAATCCAATCCGCATGGCGGAACCTAACATAGTAATTACTACTGATGCTTCGTTAGAAGGTTGGGGAGCTCATAGAGATGGGGTCACAACTGGAGGTAGATGGCTTGATGATGAAAAATCAGACCATATTAATGCACTAGAGTTACGTGCTATTTATCTAGGTTTATGTAGCTTAGTAAAGGTAAATAAATCACAAGTTAGAATACTAACTGATAATACTACTGCCATGGCATACATTCGTAACATGGGTGGAACTAAATCAAAGTCTTGCAATCAGTTGTCTAAACTGATTTGGAACTGGGCACAGGCTCAACAAGTCTGGCTGACTGTAGCGCATATTCCAGGGTCACAAAATACACTTGCAGACCATAAAAGTAGGAAATTCCATGACCATTTAGAATGGTCTCTCTCGACACATTTGTTTAACTTTGTTTGTGACAAATGGGGTACACCTGAAGTTGACTTGTTTGCATCACGAAATAATAACAAGTTACCCTGTTATGTTTCTTGGCATCCGGAACCGGATGCTTGGAAAGTGGACGCATTTGCGTTTATCTGGGAAAATAATTACTTTTATATTTTCCCACCGTTTAGCATTATCAGCCGAGTGGTGAGAAAAATCGGCTTGGAAAGGGACACATGCAATACTGGTCGTGCCCGATTGGGACACGCAACCTTGGCTGCCAGTAGCTTTACAACTGGCAAAAGAACATATACGATTCCCAAGAAAACTCGGGAATCTGACGCACCACGGACCGCTGCAGGTTCACGGCGACGTGTCAACGACGCCCCTATTGGCATTCCTTTTCTAAGGAACCAGCTGAGGCAATTTGGTTTGGACAAAATAACTGAGAACAGGATTGTATCTGATGCCTGGAGGCCAGGAACTGTTAAAATGTACACAACTTATTTAAAGAAATGGGGTGTACATTGTTTGTTAATGAAGGTCAAGCCAACAAATCCAACGATTTCACAAGTAGCTCGTTTTCTTCGCTCTCTAGAGGATGAAGGACTTATCCTTTGGGTCGATCAATGCGGCAAGATGTGCGTTATCAATTATACTACCTAGAATTGATGGCGAGACAGTTGGAAAACATTATGTCCTTGGTTATCTACTTCGGTCGATTTATCAAAGGAATCCTCCAAAGCCAAAGTATAGTCGGTTTTGGGATGTTTCTATAGTATTTAAGTTGTTTCAGGCGTGGCCTCACAACTCGTGGTTAGATATAAAACAATTAGGTTTTAAGGTCGCGGTCTCTGTTATTATTAGTAACCGGACACTAGAGGACAGACGATTGTTGCGTTATCCTTAACTGGATTAGAAATAGACAAGCAACAAGCTACGTTTGATTTAGCACGGTTGCTCAAATCGAACACGTTAGGTGACCCTTTATCTACGGTTCACTTAGACTGTTTTCCGAATGATCGGAAATTGTGTGTTGTGTCGGCCATAACGGGCGTATATATCCAAGACAAGGGATTTACGTGCGTCACAACAACTCTTGGTGAGCTTTATAAAGCCACATAAGGCAATTTCACGAGACACTCTTGCCAGATGGACAATTACGGTGTTGAAATTGGCCGGAGTGGATACGAGCAAATACTCTTCCCACTCAACTAGGGGTGCCATGGTTTCCAAGGCACGTGTGCTTGGTATTTCTGTGAAAAGGATACTAGCGCATGCAGGTTGGAAGACGGCGAAGTCGTTTGCAAAACATTATAACAAGCGATTAGAAAAGCCTACCGGCATTGCAAAGTCGCCTGCTCGCAAAACTGATAAGAATAGGTGAGAACAAAAATTTAGAAGATGATATAAGAAAGATGATATTAAGGATAAAAATGATTACGTAAAGGTCTCCCTAGCCTGAAGCTAGCTAGAGGCTGTTTACCGAGGTAAAATAGTATAGTTATACGAATCTTACCTGGGTATAGATGATGGATAACTGTTGTTTTACCGAGGTATAAGCCTCGGATAGATGTGGGCTAGGGCCCTCCCGCCACACCCTACCACATCTATTCCGTTGGCGTACCTTGTCGGTAAAATATAGTATCCATTGTCTTGAAAGGTCATTTTTATCCTCAATATGTAGGTTAAAATTGCTGGTACCGTCACGTGCTTCCTTCTCCCTAGCCCACATCTATCCGAGGCTTATACCTCGGTAAAACAACAGTTATCCATCATCTATACCCAGGTAAGATTCGTATAACTATACTATATATATATATACATATATATATATGTATATATATATATATATATATGCCAAGCACCACATTATCCTTATATACAATTCGGCCTGGTTAAAATAACAACCCCAGTCCTTCAAACGAGACAATTTCCCCAACCTGCTCAAGGCATTCACTGAATACTGCCCACTATGTGATGTATCTAGGCCAATCCGGCAGGTACGGGGAACCAGCGATATATGGATTGTAACCAATGGTGACGGTACTCAAATAAAGTCAGTTACTATCTGGAACTCAAGGTGTCGACTCGTACTTTACATGGTGTCAGATGTGGCTTGCCGTCAAGGATTATGGCATTATCTGGATTAAAACCCCCGATGCCACTCAACCTAGATGGCAATCTCACACTGAACTGGTATCAATGGATTGATTCATACAGAATTTATGCTACAGCTGTGGGAGTTAGTTCTAAATCGGAAAAAGTTCAGTGCTGCGTATTTTTACACGTCGCAGGAGCTGAGGCCCAGAAAGTACATAGAACCCTGGATATTGCTGTGCAAGATCGTGACAAGATTGAGGTACTAATACAATCCTTTAGGACTTATTGTGATGGAAAAACAAACATTACGGTGGTAAGATACAAATTCAATTCTCTTAACCAGTCTGTAACTTGTAAGCAGCCCCCCAAACGCTGCTACAAGCCTCGTTTTCAATCGAATTTGGCCACGTGTGAAAACGAACCTAACCTGGCCATTGACCTTCGCGCATCACTAACATTGACAATGACACCAAAGAATCGGCCCAGATAAGTTCAGTTTCCTAAATGACCAACACCAATGGAGCAGGCACGGCATAGTGATGATTTAGGTCCTAAATCGACGCGCAAACAAGTCTTTGGCCACAGGTCTGCAATGTCCGGTCTAGCTGGCATTGCGGGAACGCCGGCAGTAATTTGATTCTGCTGATGGTGGGGATTTGATTGATTGATTGACTGCCTGATGGGTCGATTGATTGACTGGTGGCCACTCCATGTCGGAAGCAAAGTCCATATATATACAGTATAACCCCCGTTAAACCAAACTTGAAGGGACCCTAGAAATTTGTTTGGATTAACCGATCATTGCTTTAACCGAGCTTGCACCTTAACTTGGCTTTGGCAAAAACGGGGGTGCATTATGAAGGTACAATGTATGTGGACAGCATGATTATTGTTTTTGATGTATATACAGTTTAACCCCATTAAACCAACCTCGGTTAAATAAAACGATCGGTTAGTCCAAACTTTTGTCACCAACCTGGCAAAATACTACTATTTATCATATAAAAAAGTGTCAGATGACCTTAAAGCCACATGAAAGTTTGGTTTAACTGTACGGGAAGTGGCCTGGGGTTGACAATTTTGTTTGGATTAACCGATACTTTGGATTAACCGACTTTGGTTTAACCAACTTTTTTATATGATAAATGGTAGTATTTTGCCAGGCCACCGAAAAAAGTTTGGATTAACCGATCGTTTGGTTTAACCGAGCTTGGTTTAACAGGGTTGTACTGTATATATATATGTAGGCTTTGGTGCATTTGTTGATTACGCAGGGGAAATTTAAATTATGAATGATTATTCTTCCTCATTCCACTACTCCTTGCCCTATTCTAATAATGGCAACCGTCAGGCTATGTAGCGACAAGTATACATTTTTAAGTCATTGGTTTGACTCGACCACTTTCAAATCCCACGACCAACCAAAATGAGAGGCGGATGCTTAACTCATTCGGCCATCCTGTCTGGTTGATATATTCAAGGCTGGTGTAAAAAGAAAAAGTGTTTTATAAGTGGAATTATAAATAATATCTGAGATTGAGTGAGTGATTTCTGATAGGTGCTTCATGTCCTCCCAACATCTGATGTCATAACAGGAGGGGCACATCATGGACTTATAGTGTTTCGCCACTTGGGTACCATGTCGCACAGCACTATGAGAGGGCATTGCACTAGGTCACAATATCAAAACACTGCCAAAGTGGGGACATTTTATTGAAATGTGTTGATTGTGTAGCCTAGCGGCAAACCTTTTATAATGTAAACAACATGCGTTAAGAAAAAATCTGAAAAATGTGAGCATTCCTGAGGAATTCCGAACTGTATCACCTCTTATAACTTAAACAATATACAATGTCTGGAATGAGCGGGGTCGCTCATTCGGAGTCATTGCTGGACACGGCGGGCAATGAGCCCCCACCCCCACCCCCACCACTGCGGTGGATCCCCCCCCCCACTTACATGTATCAAGAAACCTAACTTTGTAAGTGTCTCACATAGCTGATCTACTGCTGTTTGACATTGTTGTTGTGTTTGTGCAACAATACATGAATCATCAAGATATGGAAATATAACATATCCTTTCCTAGCCATGTGTGAAAAAACTGGCTTAAGTAGCTTTGTGAAGATGCATGGGGCACATGCTAGACCATTTGGCATACAAGTGAACTCATAAAGCTCCTGATTCCAACAAAACCTTAGGTATTTCCGATCTGGCTTATAAATAGGCATAGTATAGTATGCATCTCTGAGATCAACACTGGCTAGCCAGGAGTCTTGCGTTACCAAGTATATAGTTGTCTCTAGGGAAAACATTTTGAAATGTTGATACTCGACTCATTTGTTTAACCTTCTTAAGTCCAAAATAAACCTGATGTCCCCATTTGGCTTGGGTCTAGTGAAAACATTCGAGATGAATTCCCCAGCCACATGAAGTGCTGGCTCTATAATGCCTTTTTCACAAAATTTAAGGACTTGATCATTCAAAGTCTTCCTTTCTTCATCATCACACCAAGAAGGAAAGGGTATGCCTTTTTGAATGGGCTCTTCCATGAGTGGTATTCTAACTCCCTCGACTAGGCTAAGGATAGTTAGATTGTCCGTAATGTTGTTCCATTCCGATAGGCAATTTATTATGTTACCAGCCTTAAACTCGCTTACTGGGGTCTGCGTTGCCGCCTCTACTTGTTCCCTGGGCAGGGGAACGGCTTCTGGGTGTTGAAGTCCCTCTTGAAGGGTCTGTTGCCCTCGTTCCACCCGAACGACTGCGTTTGGCCCCTTCCCCTGGCCTGATAGCCATAGTTGTTTCCGAACCTGCCCCGTTGTCCGGTTTGACGGCTGTGAAAATCCTGCCTATTCTTTTTAAACCGGCTCGCATTCCAGTCAGCTGCCTTCTTCTTGTCTGCCTCCATGTGTTTGCTACACTTGGAGCCCGTCTCGACTTGTTTAAACAAGTACTGTAGCTGTCCCCCAAACATCGTAGTTTTGTCGAAGGATTGGCCTTTGATGAGCTTGGGGGCAAGGGATAGAGTGTATACCTTCCCGTCATTGTCAAAAACCTTTTTGGACCTAGCAACCTCCTTCCCCGCATCTGTACAGACAGCCTTGAACACATTTTCAAAGTGCCGGTAGGAGATGAAATTGCTAGTGGCTGTCCTCAATGCAATTCTGATGTTGATATCATCTACCAAGGAGGAGAACTTGTTCTCTGTCATCATGTTATTGGCCAGCGGCGTAATCACGGACAGAGCGGCTAATACCCCTTTGTGTATGGTATGGAGGACTGCCTCAAACTTTTTGCGATCCTCAGTGAGCTTCATGTCTGAATCCATCTCCTTGACGGCTGACTCGGGGATGCCCTTAATCCTGGTGAACCTCTCACTCAACTTCATGATCACTTCCGCCGGTTTGAAAGTGTGGAAGTGACCCTGGATGGTTTTGCGCATCATGGTGGCTGTCTGGATCTTCTTCCTCTTGAGGACTTTGATTTTCTTGACGACTTTCCCACTCACTCTCACGTATTTGCCGACCTGTTCAGTTTCGGAATCCGAGTTGGTCGAGGATGAGTCGGGACGATAAGTCTGAAGAAGACTTGCTTTTCTTGGCCTTCTTCGACTTCTTCTTTAGTTTCTTCACCAGGTGCTTCTTTTTGCGCGCCCTGGTGAAGTCGTCCCCCTCAGACCAGTCTGACCTCTTTTTCTTATGTTTGTGCTTATGCACAGGCAGCACCACCTCTTCCTGGGACTCTTCATCAGCTGAGTCCGGGGAGTCCGAAAAATCCTCCCAATCGGAGTCCTCTGACACTACCTGCTGCTTCTTCTTAGCAGCATGTGTCTTAGCGGGAGCATCTCCTCCAGCTTAAGCTGTATCAGCAGCACGACCCGTTCATCTAGGTCAGTTGGGCCAGGCTCCAATCCCTCCGCCTCCCCAGAATCTCTTTGTTCTGGTGACGTTTGGATGCTCAACTACGGTGACGGGTCTTCGTCTTAGCTGAGATCATGAGGTGCATCCACCTTACTCCGCTTCGTAGCCATAGCCGGGAGTCTGTAAGAAACCAAAAACCAAACGTTTAGGAATCTTTCACAGTGAATCATGACACTGGCAAAACATAATAATATTATTACCAATCGTGTCTATTGGTGTTAATTCCTTATTTAAATCATTTTTAACACAGGCATGTGGTTAATTTTGTCAGTCGTAGGTAACCGGTATGGATAACCAACCGAAACCAGATGAGTGGTAGGGACCAGTGTAGCGGTAGCCTCCCACACTCTATGTCAAATAAACTTCTCCCACCTGTGGCTTTTGTGGCCAACAAATTGGAGAAAATACTACGGGACTCGTAGGTATGCTTAAACAATATTGGGGAATCTTAAAGAAACCCAGGAATAAATCCTAGTGATGTAAATGGCTCCTGCCAAACATCTTTCCGTTTGGTAACGGGTGGCATTACAAAGAACAAGAGCAGTATTGTTCTCATGATGCTACGACACATCGTAATTAACCTGCAAGTCAGTTAATATGCAATTTAAAGTTTTTAAAACTTGATGTATGTGAATGCTAACATGAACTAAACCAATATATCCTTTCAAAAATGATACTAATCTGTTTGGTTTAGTAGTTATGTAGCAAAACTGTCGGAGCTAATCAACAAACTTCCTCCCGTTGTGAGTAGATTACGCTAATTGCTGGACCTGGATGTGCTTCCTTCTCCCTGGTCTACGAGTAGCCAGAGGCATAGTACCGAGGTAAAATATATATATATATGTATATATATATATATATATATATATATATACATAAAATCACCAAAAAATAGTACATATCTGCGTTGCATTAACAATATATAAGAGTAACATATTTGTGTACATACCACAATTACATGGCCAGAAGAGCAGCGCCATAACACTGACAAAAAACGATATTTGGTGAAATAAATAAAAATTTCTTTTATAAAGGTGACTTTCTGATTGGGTGGGCTCTTGATCCCACGTGTGTACGTGTGAGTGTATGTGTGAGTGTGTGTGTCGGTGTGTGTAGGGAGAGGTGGGACAGGCCTGTGATTGGCCACGTCATTTGATCCTCTCCCGCACTGCAAACATCACCTCATCCTTCACCGGACGCGGTGGCCCAGTCGGTAGAGCGCAGGCTTCCCGTGCGGAAGGTGGGGAATTCGAATCCTGGCCGAGTCAAACCAATGACTTATAACATTGTTACTTGTCGCTGCCTAGCCTGGTGCTCGACATTACTAGGATAAGGCAAGGACTGGTTAGCTCAGTATCTGGTTAATGTGACTAAGTGGGATATCAGGTTATGATGCCAGTGGCCTGATCTCCCAGGGACCAATAAGCACTAAAAGGTCACCATGAATGTGCACTGTCACAAGTGGGTACACGTCCTGATATGATCATATATGTTGCTAGGATGCAAAACCCTAACACACAAGCAAATATATAAACAATCCCATTATTTTAATTATATTTGTTGTGCGCCTTTCTATTGCGTCTCCCCAATTTCCCTAATTTTGTTCAATAATATTACATATAAAGTTAGGCTACACTCTAGAACATAAGACACAACATAAGTATGGGTTGAGCAGTTTAATACTAGACCTTGGCTAGGATAATTGCCTAGCCGGTTACAAGTTTGAAAACCTGGTGCGCAATGGCCGAGTAGCAGGGCGCAGGGCACCAACACGCGGTGGTGCTGCAGTAGCGCACAGAGGGATCGACCAATTCGGGTTCTGATAGGCCAATACACATATTAATCATTGTTAAATACCCGAACCTTACTGGGCAGTAATAATCAGCACAATAATAATATGGATAGACTGCTCCGCCTTTTTATGTAATGATAATAATTATCCTGTCTATAAACAATATCACTGTAGATGTACAGACATACTGGTCCTTAACCAGAATCAATGCATATTATTTTAGCCAATCAAAATTATTGACTTGAGGTTTTATTGAATGTTTAATCTGTGTTGAATACATGGCAAATGGCACCCTCATGCAAGTGCACCAGCGCAGGGGGTGGGGGGGCTCATTCGCTATCATTGCTGGGGTCGCAGGGAACAACCCCACCCACCACCCCCACCTCACCCTCCCACTGTCACCCTAATAGCCCTGTCACACTACGACGTAACGCCCCAGCATAGGGACAACGTGAAAATAAAGTTAACAGGTTGAAACTCTTGACGTAATATGCAAATACGTGGCCAACTTGGATGTTAATGCTGCATAGTCGACCTGAGCATAACATTGGTATAGCATCATGCCAATGCGTGAGGCTAGCTGAACCCCAGCACGTGCAACATCATCCTAGCCTGCACGTTCCTCCTCCCTGTGTGTCACTATGATATAATGCAACCTTGATCTAATGGAGCCGACGCATCTCTCCTGCACGTCTAACGTCAGCGTAACGTCATCCAAACATCAGTGCGTCACGTCAAGCTACGTCAAGCTACGTCGAAAGTTTTGGACATGTCCAAAACTTGGACACACGCTGATGTAACTCGACGTAACCTAATGTAATTCGACGTAAATCTATGTCAGTCTAATGTAAGCATGACATAACTCGACGTACCTCAACGTAATGACCAAAATTCACCTATGTTGGCTTACGTTACCTCCTTACGTTGTAGTGTGACAGGCCTATTACTCTCCTGTTGGTAGTACCAGATGGGATGGTCGAATGAGTTGAGCATCCGTCTCTCATTTTGGTGGATCGTGGGATTCGAACCCTGGTTGAGTCAAACTCAAATTGTCATTCCATAGCCTGATGCTGTGCATTAATAGGATAGGGTAGGGACTAGTTAGTTCAGTGTCAGGATAATGTGACTGAGTGGGATACCAGGTCATGGTGCTACTGGCCTGATTTCCCAGTGGGGCATCACAATAATCTTGCCATCAGTGTGCACAGTCATAAGTCGGTACCCATCCATACATCACCTTAGATATTACCAGGACATAAAACTCCAACAACCAACCTGTTGGTAGCTTAACTGTTAATGAGTATTTGTCTGTTGTCTCATGTTGTAAACCTTGTCCATTAATGATTGTGTACATTCCTTCATCGCTATCTTTATCGGTGTCACAGTTTGAAAGGGTACCGAGTTTAAAACTATGCTTTTCACAATGCATATGCATCAAAGTCGAATGGCAAGCCGGAAATCTTGTTGGAATTTCTAGCTTGCTTCTCTCTGTGGAGGAGCTCTCTGGAAATGTAGGGCAACACAAGCAAGGATTGCTTCAGGAATCATTGTAGTGAATATTTTATGCTTGATATCCTCTGCACTAACAATTTAACAAGTTAATAAACGTGGGTTCAATCTCAATCAGGCAGAAATGCATGTGCACACGCACTGTGAAAAACCCTGTTTTAAAACAGGTACCCTTTCAAACTGCGACACCGGAACCCTCAGTAACCTTGTTTCACATACACTAATACCTGCCTGTGCGCCGAAGACCTTGAATGAGCCTAGGAATAAAGTGATGTATTTTTCCAATCCTCTCTTAACGATATCTGCTTTATGGCCTGGAGCATTTATAAAGTTATTCCAGGATATTGAACACAGACAGGGCAAATGAGTTGAGTATAATAGTGCAATCACTAGCAACCGACAGAATCAATTTATCAATGGAAATGTATGTGTGTGGCGACTGACAGAATTAGCTGTTATTATTTAGTCACTGTTAGTACGGTCTAGCCAAAAAAATTGTTATTTCTGACTGCACAACCAATCCTGCAAAAAGTTGCTAACTCTACTCCTGTCACACATCACCGGATTGAGCAACGGACAGAATTGTCTAGTCTGGTGGTGTTCGGGTGTCGTAAGTATCAAAATGTATTAAAATGTGTTGAAATGTTGCGATATCGGGTCAAATGCCGCTGGACGAACGAACATGAAACGGACATAAAACGGGCATGAAACGGACATGAACGGATAGCCAATGTATGAAACAAACTCAAACCGGACAAATCTGGCAGTATCTCTTCCAAGTTGTGTGCATGTTCAAAACTTGTAAAGACACAAACCAGACTATCAACGGACTATGTTCAGTTTCTTTCCGTTTCCTCCAAGCCGGTGATGTGTGACAGCTGCTTTAGAAATAGACCAGTTCAAACCATCACTCACTGGTAACAGACAGTTCCTTGCTTCAATTAAAGTTGTCTGACAAATTACATGGATTGTACTTGAACCTTTTGTGTACGTCAAATTAAATCACAGTGAAGGAATTCATGCTAACAAAATATATATATATATATTTTCCTACCTACCCTATTTTTGTGCTTGCTTGCAACAGAAAACACTTTCGTATGCCCATAGGAAAGCCTCCTCTGTGGATTTTGTTTGTTTCTCAGAGATTTACGTCCTGGCAACATCTAAGGTCATATCAGGACAGGTACCAACTTGTGACAGTGAGAGACACCGGCACCATCACCCAATTTCTGACTCCGTCATATTATCCTGATACTGAGCTAACAGGTCCTTGGCCTATCATAGTAATGCCGAGCGCCAGGCTAGGTAGCGACAAGTACCAATTCTTTGAGTCCCTAGTTTGACTCGACCTGCAATCGAACTCCCAACCTTCTGCACAGGAAACATACACTCTACTGAATCGGCCACAGCACCCAGTCTTCTCTGTTGTACCAACAGTTAGTTTTGGTATAATACTGTCACGGGGGTGATGAAAATGGGAAATATTGCGCCTAGAGCGGGACCCGAACGCACATCTCTATGCATTCCGGGCCAGTGTACTAACTATTACACCAGCTAGGGCCCCTAATATCACCACACTACCCATGCCTACCTGTCTATGTGGTTACTTGCCTGAGAGATCAGTGCAGACCACTACACTCGTCCCCCTGGAATTGTAAGTGTTTTAATGCTTACAATTACATACATACAGGCAATGCACTAACACATACATACACATGGTAGTTTCAACAACCATACAGTGGATAGCTTGTACAGGATCACGGTCAGGGCAACCAGTGTCATGGGGTTGATGAAAATGGGAAATATTGTGCCTAGAGCGGGACCCGAACCGACATCTCTTTGCATTCCGGGCCAGTATGCTCAGCATTACACCACCTAGGCTCCCTAATATCACCACACTACCGATGTCTACCTGTCTATGCGGTTACTTGCCTGAGAGGTCAGTGCAGACCACTACAGTACTTTTATAAACAAAATACATATATCTGGAACATATGAATGGTAGTAAGTAGAACCTTGCGTTATTTATACTCGTATAATAAATCACACATCACATACTACAGCACGGTGCTTGTGAAGCTTTGACCCTGCACAACCCCAGTACAGGCGTGGGTTATGTCACGTGGTACAGAGCGAATCACGTGATTGGATAGAGCAGTTAAGCAGGATTCTGGTACCTGGTCTGGTTCAGCACCGGCCCACACCTAAATAGATTAAATCCTGCCCCGAACTGACCCTCCACGCGTCTTGGTCACAGGGAAGGAAGCTATGGAGAAGGGAGTGCCTTATTGGGGTTTATCTCGTGTCAACACCCGAAGTCATTACAGGAGAGGTACCATGTCGTGACAGTGTGCTCTCTTGGTGGCTTCATAGTGATGCGGCCCCCACTGGGATACAGTACCGCCAACACCATGGAGGGATATCCTACTCACTCACATTATTTTGACACCGTGCTAACCAATCCCTGCCGATTCATTGGCTTTACCCGGCCACTGTCCTGATATTATCCTGGCACTCAGATTATTCACACCAGGCCAGCCAACCAGTCCCTCTCCTATCGCAGTAATGCCAACCGACAAGTACACATTTTTCCTAAGTCTTTGATCTGATGTGAGTGCGGGATCGAACCCAAGAACCTCCCGCATGGGAAGCAGGCGGTCTACTCACACAGCCCCCGGCGTCCGTCTCATAAGGGAGCTGCAGTCTATCACTATTGATATGCATGTGAGTACACTGCAGCAGCTCAAGTTGCCAAGCTGCAATCTCTAGGGGCCTTACTGAGGGCTTTGCGGTGTAATCAAGGGCAGGCTTCACCTGAAGAGCGCAGAATCCAGTTGTCGTGAGGCGGTGTCGCATAGGTAACTAGGCAGGTATCCAGGGATGCACATTCCTGATACCACAATCTTATAGTTGCAGAGTCCGATGGTTTTGAGTTTCTGACATTTTCTGAAATAAACATACAGGAAAACCTCTCTAAATCGACCGACCATGGGACTGACTCTTAGTGGTCCATTTAAGGATGTGGTCGGTTTAGGGAGTTAGAATATCCTTGCAATGGTATTGTTGGCATCCAAATAAAGTGATTGATATAGGGGAGTGGTCGATCTGTGGAGGTGGTCGCTTAGGGAGGCTTTACTGTATTAGGTTGATCGATCGCTATAATCTACCTTACTTTAGTTTAAACTAACTTTTATTTTAAATGCCTAAAGGGCGCATTCCATATACGCGTAATGCGTAATGCGAATGCGAATGCGAATGCAACAAAAAATCGAAACGCCTTGAAACCTATGAGCTACATTCCATACACGCGTAATGCGTAATGCGAATGCGAATGCGTCAGAAATTCATTATCCCGATCGGTCCCTGTAGCGATCGGTGCGTAATGCGTTATGCGTCAAGCTGGATGTGAATAGAAACCTGAGTCAGAGGGGTGCTAATTGGAAACACATGGTGAGCTGGGCACCAAGGAGACATAGGGTTAGGGGAAACCTAAAAATGCTACCATATGCACAGAAATATGAATACTTATCTATAATTTGGTTATAATGAAGGTAGGAACCCCCATGTGACATACAAAAAGTTACATAGATATACATGCAATATTTGGTCACATACAGAGCAGTATGGAGAATAATTGTTTATTTTTATTTTTTAAATATAGCCAGTCGTGCGCCACATAACGCATTACGCGTATATGGAATGCTGGCATTCGCATAACGCATAACGCATAACGCATTACGCATTACGCGTATATGGAATGCGCCCTTAACCTTTGACATATTTGAAGTGCAAGCATGCAAAATTAGTTTTGCCATACATGCCAAAACTGTGACATCATAGTGTAATATGTCGGGACTTGGTCGTCTGAACCCCAAACATTACTAGTCACCACGGGTGTATTCTGACAACTGTCTGTCAGTTCCCACCTGTAATTACTCTCAACAACTCATAACGAATAAAGGAAGACAAGTCGCACAATCTTGACAGTGAAGAGGTTGTGCTTTATTGGCATCAACCCCTGTTCACCTACTGGCAACCTATCACCCTCACTCCTTACCAACTGTCCACACAGATCCTCATCACTCCTACTTGTGTATATTAGAATCGGTGCCTACAACCCATTGAACCTGGTCCAATGGTTGTTGCACACAGCTCAGTGTCTTTTGGAATAGATGTTGCTAGTTCAAGTGTAGAGAGTGGAGTCCTCTGCTAGAGTGCCTCTTGTGGGCTCTGTGTGTCAGGTATAAGGAATGCAGGTGATTGCGCTCACACAGCCAGCCAATCAGACACCCCCTACAGCCTGGATGGGTGACACCCTAATAGGGGGCAGCTGTCACTCAACCTCAGCGGGAGGTGGTGTCCATAATGTATGCAGGTTGGCTGGGTGTGCTTGTCCATTGGGCCCGTGGTAACATGTAGTTGCAGACAGTTACAACAAACATATATGAATGCTCCTCTCATTCAATGGTACTCTTTCTGGTGCATGAAGGGAACATTTCAATCATTATTAACAGTCTCTTAAGTATGAACATCACATCACAATCTCGGTCACTATGTGTTATCACATTTCCACATAGGTGCTTATGTCACAAAGCGAGTGAGCACCCATCGCTTCTCTGTTACATAATCCTGGTCCCCACTCTGTCCCCCGAGAATAAAAATATTCTTTGCCAATATATAAATCCGAACCGCAAATCCGTACATTTTTACAGTAGGCTTCTGCAATAATATATTTTTTAAGTAGTCTCAGTATTCCCTCCTATGTTGTGGTACGTGTTTAATAAGTGCACCGGTATCAAAGTTTGATATATATAATCAAATCCAGATAATTGCTTTGGTTTTTGAAAATTCTATGTTTTCATCGGACTATGCAGCTTTAAGGTAAGATTCCATCGACATTGTCGTCGGAGTTTTGCAAATAAAGAAAACATCATGCCCAGGCCGGGACTCGAACACATATCTCTTCATTCCAGGGTCGGGGTAGGCCAGGCAGCGGGGATCCTGACCCGGTAGTCCACTCAGTCACATTATCCTGATACTGCGCTAATCAGTCCTTGCCCTATCATATTAATGCAGAGCACCAGGCTAGGTAGCGACATATATAAATTGTGCAAGTCACTCATTTGACTCGACCAGGAATCGAACGCCTGACCTTCTACACAGGAAGACTGCGCTCTACCGATTCGGCCACCGCGTCCAATCAAACTGGTTATATATACATACTAAATCATTATTTATTTATGACAATTTTTTAAGTGAAGAGTGGCATGACGGCTTCATCCAGGGTGCAGAAAGTGGGCCGGGCCAACCCATTTTACAGATGGGTGTGTGCAGGTTGCCACTGGGCAGTGCCCATTATTATGGGCGATAATGTCTGATTATCACTATATATACACATATACTTATATACACATAATTTACTATTTTGCATAATTTGTTATGTGGATATAATTTATAAATAACAAAATCAGCAGCAAGTGTATTTCTGTAATAATCCGCCACCGACTCAGAAACCACACACCAGGGATGCAGTGCTGACTCTGCACAGTTTCGGTCTCTCCCACCTCAGTCCCAGTCTCTAACCGCTCCTGAGCTACTTTCAAACACACACATATATATTCACATTCACATATATCCATAGACATATATATATATATATATACATATATATGGCTGGGATATATCCTATATCCTGGTGTAGGGACGGCGTGGACTCCCCTCCCCCCCTTCTCTCTCCTCCCCCTCCCCTGACTTATGGTCTGGGAGCTTGAGAACTGGTCTGATGACGGCACAGAGTCTCCCTCTGTTGTCAAAAAAAAAAAAATAAAAAAAAAAAAAATAAATGAACCCGGGTGAGCTGATCGAAGAGTCTTGTGATTGGATTTTGGACTGTAAAAATGTCGGTCAACAAGACTATCGTCGGTTTATCCAGCACATTTCATATATTGCCGGGAAGTTCAAGTTTGATCAATTTTATTACTCGGCACACACGTCTTACGATGAGGCGGTTCGTAAGCTCGCGGTCAAGCAGGGATTCAAAGCCTTCTCGGCCAGGAACCCGGAATTGGCTCTGCGACACTACGCATTCAAGCAAATGAAACCTCGTAAACCAGCTTCCAGCAGTACGGATTCTAGTGTGTTTGTTAGGGATGGCAAACGCCTGTGTTTTTCATTCAATAAAGAAACGGGATGCTCGACAACAGACGGAAGTTGTGTATACGGCCATTGGTGCTCAAAATGTGGGAACGCATCACATAAGGGATATCAGTGCAAAAAAAATTTGATTCGAATGAATGCCGGGCCCGTGGTACAGTCGAGTCGTTAGGGCGTCAGTCGTATTATTCGACCGCCCAACCAGTGTTAGTTGCCGCAGGGCAAACGGCGGTTAAAATCTTAGTTGAGTCGGACAATGCGGAACAATTACCGGAGACAATAAAGTATGACCGAATACCGACTATAGCCAATTGGCGACCTCTAGACTCCGACTGGTTGTCGGTCCGCGCTGGGCCCGAACTGTTATTTGTTACTGCAGTCGATTATACCAATGACTGTCTTACAGTTTGTTTCACTGTTTCTAATCAATGTTTACTCGGTTCTTGTACTTGTCAACATTACATTGCTGACTGCCTAACACAGTTGAAATGTTGTCGCTTGTTCTCGGAACTATTTTTATTGGGCGAAGTTGACCAAAATTGGGAATTTTTGTTACACGGTTTCATCTTTGGTTTTCAAATAATTAACCGCAATTGCAGCACACATTATTCGGCCCGTAATAACTTTAAAATGAACGAGAAGGAGTACAAGTTTATTACTAATAAGTTAAGAGTTGAGGTTTCTGCAGGGTTTTTGAGACCGGTAGCCGAACCGCCAACATGTACTCATAATGTTTTTTGTGTTGAAAAATCGTCTACTGACGACTACAGAGTGGTGGTCGATTGTTCCAAGCCACTAACGGAATGTGTCAATAATTATGTTTCTGACGTGTGTAGAACATTTTCATATACGGGGATAGATGCGTTAATTGCTAAAATGTCAGTATCGGACTATATCGGAGTAACGGACATCAGTAACGCTTATCGCTCTGTTTCAATACATCCCAGCTGTCGTCAGTTTCAGGGTATATTATGGGATTTTGGTATTGGACCCGAATATTTTGTTGACACCCGCATGTCCATGGGACTTTCGTCAAGTCCATATATCTTTACACAAATAGGGGACTTTGTTAGTCGGGCGGCTACCAGACGCGGTGTTTATTGTACTATTAATTATCTTGATGACTTTGCCTTTTTAGGCCACTCTAGACTAGTTTGTTCTAATAATTTATTAATTATTAACGGAATATTGAGACATTTAGGTTTCTTTATTAGTTATTCGAAGATAAGATCGCCATCGCAATGCACAGTATTCTTAGGGATAGAGATTGACACGATTAACCTTCAATTACGATTGCCTGAGAAAAAGTTACTCAAATTAATTACTACCTTAAAACCATTCCTAAAGATGCATAAGGCCACTAGACGAGAGCTGGAGTGCCTAGCCGGGCGATTGTCCCATTGTGCTTCCGTTGTACGTGGTGGTCGTTCATTCTCTTCTAGAATTTACGACGCGATAAGGACCTTGAAACTCCCGTATTATAAATTTTGTATTAATGCCTTGTTTAGAGAGGAGATTTCTTGGTGGATAACTTTTGCTGCAAGCTTTAATGGTTATGCCCGAATTTTGGGCAAATTTGCACCATTGATTTCCGTCTATTCCGACGCTTCTAGTGTAGGTTTTGGTGCGATACATAATAATGACTGGGTTCTAGGCATTTTCGCTCCCGACGCTTCGGACGTCCGGGATGAAGTCGGCCACCACTATACTGTTCCCGACGCTCAGAGTACAACAGCTCACATTAACATAAAAGAGATGAGTGCGGTAATGGCGGCAACTAAACGTTGGTGCTCCAGCTGGCACAATAAATCAGTAATTTTTATTACGGACAGTAGTACAGTTCGAACAGCTCTCAACTCGGGTAAATCAAAAAACCCGGTTATTATGAGTTGGATAAAGGAGCTGTTCTGGTGCTCGTGTTATTATAATTTTCAAATAAGTTCAGCTCAGATAAGTACAAACGTAAATAACATTGCAGACGCCTTGAGTAGGTGGTCTAACTCGGCCAAACGAACCATACTGGCCGCTGATGAGTCAAAATCTTTTTGTTGTAACCACCTATTCGAGACCTAACTCATCGACGTTTTGTTTACGCTTCAGGTCTACATCAGGAAATGAATGACTTGCGTTCACAATACTACTCTCCCAATTCGCGCTTAACGCGCTCTATGCAAATTAGGACGTACATGCGTTTCATCGACGACTTCGCTGGGCTTCTGACGCCAACCCCGTGTCCGCCACTTCAAGTGGCGCTATATATTACTTGGTTAACCAAATTTCTAAAATATAACTCTATAACAAATTATTTAAGTGGATTGAATTTTTTTCTTAAGGGGGAGGGTACCTCCCCTATTGATTATAGCTCTCATTATGTTAAAACAGTTCTTGGTGGCGCGAAACGTAAACTCGGTTGCTATGTTCGGCGCGCGGCGCCATTACTTCCTAAACAGTTGATTACTATGTTTTCCTTTCTAACCGATTCAATTGGCCACACGGCCATAAGAGCCGCCTTACTAACGGGCTTTCGCGGTTTGCTCCGCAAATGCCAGCTTACTAATTCGGACTCAGTCTTGTTACGAAAAGACTTTAAGTTTTACCCTTGGGGTATGATTATCGCAATCAGAAGGTCTAAGACGATACAGTTTAAACAGAAGGAATTATTAATTCCGATCGCTTATGTTCCTAACTATCAGTTATGCGCTGTTTTTTGGGTTAGAAGACACTTCGCTGAGGCCCCAGCGTTGGATGACGCTCCGGCCTTCCAAGTTCCGGATGGCAACTCCGGTTTTTCTCCCTTGGATTATCCTTCACTCCAAGCAACAATTAAATACTTGGCCGATCGTTCTGACCTTAACCCGGATGATTATTCATCCCATTCTCTCCGTAGAGGGGGGTGCACCTTTCTAGCCATGCAGGGTGCACCCCTGGAGGAGATTAAGACAAGGGGGGATTGGTCGTCCGACACCGTATTTGCTTATATATGTTCTCCTCTATCGGAGCGTATCCTAGCTGATATGCGTGTCGCGACGGCCCTCGCTGACACTTGAGGGTTTGGCTGGGGGGACGCGTGCGTCCGTGGCGTTTAGTCCCAGCCAGATACGGTTCAATTGTTGGAATGTCATTATCCGATTGTTGTGGTTTGAATAAATCCGTGTCAGCCATTATCATTACTGTCTTCCTTGTCTGCGCAGAACTACAGCTGGGATATATCCTATATCCTGGTGTAGGGACGGCGTGGACTCCCCTCCCCCCTTCTCACTCCTCCCCCTCCCCTGACTTATGGTCTGGGAGCTTGAGAACTGGTCTGATGACGGCACAGAGTCTCCCTCTGTTGTCTAGTTGCTACAACTATATATGGTTCTGATTATTGCCACCTGGACTCGCCAGATGGCGCTGCGGCGCCAGGCAAGGGGTGGGCGTGACGGTCGATACCGCCATTACCGTTCCGACACAGACGAAAGCACACCTGCTTTTTTTTTTTGGTACTAGAAGGAATATTGCTATTTTACTCGGTAGGGCGTTTAGTCCCAGCCAGATACGGTTCAATTGTTGGAATGTCATTATCCGATTGTTGTGGTTTGAATAAATCCGTGTCAGCCATTATCATTACTGTCTTCCTTGTCTGCGCAGAACTACATATATATATATATATATGTGATGTATGACGTATTATGCGAGTATAAAGATTTGCAAGGTAATATTACTTATTATTATTATTATTGTTATCCACCGTAAGATACAACACTGTACCGGTGGCGCCATCTCACCCACCTTGCCTACCCTGGATGTTGACCAGTGTCAGTCGCACCGGATTATTATTATGTGGATATAAATAATGGCAGCCCTTTAATGTTTCTCTCAAACCACCTTAACTTCCATGTTATTCACTGCGGAGCGCGCATTCTCTCCTCCTCCGCCTCCTATACGCCGTGAGCCAACTGGCACTCTGCTCACTTCATCTCCTGCCAGAGAATAAACTCAACCCAAACCAAGTCCTGGTTTTCTCTGTGTCAGAGTGGTTAGAGTGTCTGACTTTTTTCTACGTCAGACTCCTAATCTGAAGGTTGGTGGTTCAATTCCCTGTGACCCCACCTCCACCAATTTGGATTTCCACAGCTGTGTATAACTTACAGTGTCATCAAAGGCCGGTTGCTCTCATACCATGTCTATGTGATCTGGGAGGTTAAAAATCCCTTGGGCCGGTAAAAGTGTAGGCTCAGGCTTTCTATAGACAAACTGTCTAATGGTAAAAACAAGTCTAGTCAGACTTATCCATTATAGGCAGTATAAATCTTCAAGAAAAAAAAAAGAAAGTCATAGTCTTTCCTTCTCATTTGCGAACAAACTATTTATATATATATATATATATATATATATATCTTCTGGTGACTAGAGTGTGGAACTCCCACAGGCTTAGCGGAGCGGAGCTTGTCGGGAAATATCCCTCCCACCTGAGGGGGTGAGATTAGCCAATAATACTTCAGGAATTACAATAATAGGCTCATAACCACTCATGCATATATATATATATATAGCACACTTATATATATGTATATATATGTGTTATCTAATTTATTATGCAAATATAAATTATGCGAATATAAATAACGGATAGATCACCATCATTAATGTAATGTCGGGAAGCACACCATCCTGCAACTGAACCCGACGCTGGCACCACCTACGGCTGTATTCGACACTCCTCACTCCTGTATGATCAGCTCACTCTCCGCATATTATATATGTGAGCCTGTCTCAAAAGGTGATAACTCCTTTTTTTTGGTCCATTGTAACAATTGACAAAATAGTGCACAGAAACTGTTACACTGAAAACACAAGGTCATTTGCTTCAAATCAATATGTATTCTATTGGGATTATGAAACACCGTGTAAAAATCAAGAGAGTTGTCAGAACACACCTGGGGAGAGTAGTGATACTAGGGGTTCTGACCGCCGAGTTCTCCAGATATTACACCACGATCTACCAAAACGGTAGACAGACGCTCAACTCATTCGGCCATCCCGTCTGTTGTGAGTAGTAGTAAAATGGAGGTTTGACGCTGGCGAGGGAGAAACAACTTGATGGCATAGTAGTATATGAAGAGTGGGCCCAGGTACAGGCTACTGGAGAGAAAATAGTTTCCGTGTTTGTTTAGGCTTTGTTCTTGCCACTGCCACCAGAAGCCAGGTTGGTGCAGGAAATCCTCTATAAGTATACAACCTTACGACAGCGCATAGTGCACAGTAAGCTGCTACTTGCAAAATTAGTTCTTGAAACTGCCACCAGAAGGCAGGTTGGTGCTGGAAATCCTCTATAAGTATAAGACATTTACGACAGAACATACTACACAGTAATCTGCTACCTACAAAATTAGTTTTTGAAACTGCCATCAGAAGGGAGGTTGGTAGTGGAAATCCTGTTAGCGACAATATTAGTTTCTGCCACTGCCACCAGAGGGCGGGTTAGCAGTGGGAACGCGGTGCCGTGTCGCCTGCTCTCAGGTCGTCTGCTCTCAAGAACTGCCATCTTAGGTCCCAAGAGAGGGCTTGTGTTGCAGACACGAGAGCTGTCCGGGGGAATGGTCGCCTGGGCGGGGGGTGGCGGGTTGATGACAGGTTGTGTAAGGTGGTGCAATCCTGGGTGCAGATTCTTTCACATCGCATGCACCGTTGTGTCCCGGTCGTGTAATGCTGCGTGCAGGAGGTGTAACGTTGTTTGCATGGTGTGTAATATGTGCATGTTACATCATGCTGTGTGCGTATTATGTAATGTTGTGTTGTGTGCATGTTGCCTCGTGTGTGTGTTGGGTAACGTGTTGTGCATGTTGCATACATTTATATAACGTCGTTTGCATGGTGTGTAACGTGGTGTGCATGTTGTGTAACAGTGTGCAACATTGTATGCATGTTGTGTAACGTTATCTGCATGTTGTGTAACGTTGTGTGCATGTAATGTCACGGTGTCTGGATGCTAAGTAACGTTGTGTGCATGTTGTGTGCATGTTGTGTAACGCTGCCTGCATGCTGTGTAATGTTGTGTGCGTGTTATGTAACGTTGTCTGCATGCTATGTAACGTCGCAGGCATGTTGTGTGCATGTTGTGTAGCGTTGGGTGCATGTTGTGTGCAGGGTATGTAACATTGTATGTATGTTGTGTAACGTTGTGTGCATGTTGTGTGCATGCTGTGTAACAGTGTGTGCATGCTGTGTAACGTTTGGTGCATGTTGTGTGCATGTTGTGCAACGTTCTGTGCATGTTCTGTAACGTTGGGTGCATGTTGTGTGCATGTTCTGTAACAGTGTGTTTATGTTATGTATCGGTGTCTGCATACTCTATGCATGTTGTCTAACATTGTGTACATGTTGCGCAACGGTGTGTGCATGTTGTGTAACGTTGGGTGCATGTTGTGTGCATGTTGTGTAACATTGGGTGCCTGGTGTGTGCATGGTGTCTAACACTGTGTGTATGCTGTGTAACGGTGTGTGCATGTTGTGTGCATGTTGTGTAACGGTGTGTGTATGTTGTGTAACTTTGGGTGCATGCTGTGTGCGTGTTGTACAACGTTGTGTGCATGGTGTGTAACACTGTACATGTTGTGTAACGTTGTATGCATGTTGTGTGCATCTTGTGTAACGTTGTGTGCATGTTGTCTAACGTTGGGTGCATGTTGTGTGCATGTTGTGTAACATTGGGTCCCTGGTGTGTGCATGGTGTCTAACACTGTGTGTATGCTGTGTAACGGTGTGTGCATGTTGTGTGCATGTTGTGTAATGGTGTGTGCATGTTGTGTAACTTTGGGTGCATGTTGTGTGCATGTTGTACAACGTTGTGTGCATGATGTGTAACACTGTAGATGTTGTGTAACGTTGTATGCACGTTGTGTGCATGTTGTGTAACGTTGGGTGCATGTTCTGTGTATGGTGCATACCACTGTGTGTATGTTGTGTAACGTTGTGTGCATGGTGTGTGCATGTGGTGTAACGTTGGGTGAATGTTGTGTAACGTTGGGTACATGTCGTGTGCATGTTGTGCAAAGTTGGGTGCATGTTGTGTAACGTTGGGTGCATGTTGTGTAACTCTGTGATTATATTGTGTAACGTTGTCTGCATGTTGTATGCATATTGTCTAACATTGTGTGCCTGTTGTGCAACGTTATGTAACATTGGCTGCATGTTGTGTGCATGTTGTGCAACATTGGGTGCATGGTATGTGCATGTTGTGTAACACTGTATTTATGGTGTGTAACATCGCCTGCATGGTGTGTGCATGTTGTCTAACATTGTGTGCATGTTGTGCAACGTTGTGTGCATGTTGTGTAACGTTGTCTGCATGTTGTGCAATGTGGTGTGCATGTTGTGTAACGTTGCGTGCATGTTGTGTAATGCTGCGTGCAAGTTGTGTAATGCTGCGTAATGAGGTTAGCTGTTGGAGTTTTACATCCTGGACGTATACCGTCTTGTGACAGTGCGCACTCAGTACGATCTATAGTGCGGTCCCACTGGGAAATCAGGCCACAAGCACCATGACCCGATATCCCACCCAGTCACATTTTCCCGACCCTGAGCTAACCAGTCCTTGCCCTATTCTATTAATGCTGAGTGCAGAGTTACTAAGTGACACAATTTTGTAAGTCATTGGTTTGACTCGACCGGGAATTGAACTCACGATCTCCCGCACCTGAGGCCTGCGCTCTACCGATTCGGCCACGGCGTTCGGTCGGTTGTGTAACGTGGTGTGCATGTTGTCGTCTAATGTTGTGTAATGATGTGTGCATGGTGTGTATTGTTTGCTTGTTACATAATATTGTGTGCATGGTATGTAATGTGTTGTGTGTATGTTGTGTTCTGTGCAGGTCACGTGCATGTTGTGTTATACTGTGTATGTGGGATTTCGTTCTTCTTTTTTCTTCTGAAGATTTATACTGACTATTATGGATAAGTCTGAATAGACTTGTTTTCACCATTATGCAGTGTGTCGATAGAAAGCCTGAGTCTACACTTTTACCGACCCAGGGGACTTTTAACCTCCCACACCGCATAGACATGGTATGAGAGCAACTGGCCTTTGATGACGCTGTAAGTTATACGCAGCGGTGGAAATCCAAATTGACAGGTGGGGGGACATAAAATCGAACCACTGATCTTCAGATTAGGAGTCTGACCTAGAAAAAAAGTCAGATTTTTCTAGATGTAAGTTTAGATTTCAAATGTGTCACGAGGAAATTGCTTCATGGTAAGGCATTTATTAAGCTGCTTCTGGAGGAAGCAAAGACTTCCGCCGTTCTGATGTACTACCTTCGGTATTTCTATTTTATTTTCCTAATGTTTTGTGTTATCTAATACTTTAATTTTGAAAGTATTCAAAAGTTCTTGCCACTGTTATCCGAAAATGGGTTGGTTGTGGAAATAAACGATCTATTTCAACCGCAAAAAAATGGGTCTTCCTCATTCCACTGCGCCTTGCCCTTCTTCCTCATTCCACTGCACCTTGCCCTTCTTCCTCAGTACACTGCACCTTGCCCTTCTTCCTCAGTACACTGTGCCTTGCCCTTCTTCCTCATTCCACTGCACCTTGCCCTTCTTCCTCAGTACACTGCACCTTGCCCATCTTCCTCATTCCACTGCACCTTGCCCTTCTTCCTCATTCCAATGCACCTTGCCCTTCTTCCTCATTCCACTGGGCATTCCCCTTCTTCCTCAGTACACTGCACCTTCTTCCTCATTTCACTGCACCTTGCCCTTCTCATCATTCCACTGCACCCTGCCGTTCTTCCTCATTCCACAACACCTTGCCCTTCTTCCTCATTCCACTGCACCTTGCCCTTCTTCCTCATTCCACTGAACCTTGTACTTCTTCCTCATTCCACTGCACCTTGCCCTTCTTCCTCATTCCACTGCACCTTGTACTTCTTCCTCATTCCACTGCACCTTGCCCTTCTTCCTCATTCCACTGCACCTTGCCCTTCTTCCTCATTCCACTGCACCTTGCCCTTCTTCCTCATTCCACTGAACCTTGTCTTTCCTCCTCATTCCATGGCACCTTGCCCTTCTTCCTCATTCCACTGCACCTTGCCCTTCTACCTCATTCCACAACACCTTGCCCTTCTTCCTCATTCCACAACACCTTGCCCTTCTTCCTCAGTACACTGCACCTTGCCCTTCTTCCTCAGTACACTGAACCTTGTCCTTCTTCCTCATTCCACTGCACCTTGCCCTTCTTCCTCATTCCACTGCACCGTGCCCTTCTACCTCATTCCACAACACCTTGCCCTTCTTCCTCATTCCACTGCACCTTGCCCTTCTTCATCATTCCACAACACCTTGCCCTTCTTCCTCATTCCACTGCACCTTGCCCTTCTTCCTCATTCCACTGCACCTTGCCCTTCTTCCTCAGTACACTGCACCTTGCCCTTCTTCCTCATTCCACTGAACCTTGTCCTTCTTCCTCATTCCACTGCACCTTGCCCTTCTTCCTCATTCCACTGCACCTTGTCCTTCTTCCTAAATCCACCGCACCTTGCCCTTCTTCCTCATTCCACTGCACCTTGCCCTTCTTCCTCATTCCACTGCACCTTGCCCTTCTTCCTCATTCCCCTGCACCTTGCCCTTCTTCCTCGTTCCACTGCACCTTGCCCTTCTTCCTCATTCCACTGTACCTTGCCCTTCCCTACTAGTGCCTAGTGATGCCAATCACCAGGCTCGGTAGCGACAACTATAAATGTTGAAATTATTGTTTTGATTCAGCCAGAGTTTGAAAACATGACCTGTCACACAGCTAAAGGCCCAGTCACCTGAGGCATGCATTCGCTTACAATCGATCTGCCAGGATTTTGCAATTAAATTACGACCATCTTACGACCACCTTACGACTAATCGCCAAATGCTCTGCGAGTGATCGCCGACTGATCGCCTACCATTTCATCTTTTTGGTCGCAAGGAGATTGTCGCTGCAGCACCAACATCCTCCTTACGACCTCTGGCGTCCCCACTGATCGGTGACCGATCGGCGCCGATCGGCGACCAGTCGGCGATCGTTCGCCGACCGATTGCCGACTGATCTGCGACCATAGTAGCAGTACTCCAGCATCACATGAGGCATTTTGCAGTTAAATTACGATCATCTTACGACCACCTTACGACAACCTTACGACCACCTTACGACAATCTTACGATAACCTTACGACTACTCGCCAATCGATCGCCGACTGACGCGATGTGGCACGTGTAAGATAGTTTGTAACAAATTGTTTCAATTTAGTCGCAAGGAACTCGCAAGCTTTTGGTCGTCAAGTGATCGCAAGAGAACACAGCCCGTCGTGTGACTGGGGCATAAGTGGGCGCTCAACTCATTTAGTCATCCCATCTGGTTTATCGGTGGGTTTCGCTCCGAGCAACATCTAAGGTCACATCATGCCAGTCGCTCACTCATGGCAATTCTAGATGTTAGAGTTTCCGCTTCCTGCATGGAAAGGTCATGGGAACGATTTGTGACAAGGCAGACAAAAGGGCGACTGGCCTTTATATTTGTCACCTTCTCGGCCCGAGTTTGGCCGGCGATGGGATTGTCAGGTTCCGTTTCAGGATGATGATGACGATGATGGTGGTGGTGGTTGTGGAGATGGTGATGATGGTGGTGATGATGGTGATGATGATGAATATTACGGTTATGATTGTTTGTTTGTTGTTGTTTTACGTCCTAGCAACATCTAAGGTCATATCAGGACGGTTATGGTTATGATCATTATGATGATTATGATTATGATGTAACTGAGTGCCTCAATGAGGCATCTCTATAAAGCTATCAGGAGTTTGCAATGTGTGATCTGACTTCAAAACCTTACCACCGAACGCAATGGCTGAATCGGTAGAGCGCAGCCTATCCATGTGGAAGGTCTGTAGTTCGAATCCCAGCCGAGTCAACCCCATGACTTACACAATTGATACTTGTCACAACCTAACGATAGGGCGAGGACTCGGTAGCTCAGTTTCAGGATAATGTGACTGAGTGGGATATCGGGGCATGGTGCCAATTGCCTGATCTCCCAGTGTTTGTTTGTTTAACGACCCCTAGCACAACACGCAAGCATCGGCCATCGGGGGTTGACTGTAAAGTCGCTATGAATGTAGACTGTACCAAGTCGGTACATGTCCTGATATGACCTTAGGTGTTGCTAAGGCATTAAACAACAACAAGCAAACAAACATGTCTTAATACGCAGGCCAGACAGGGTGAGGAGGGTGCGGGCCACATACTATTTTGTGTGTGTGTGAGGGGGGGGGGGTCACCTGTGCTGGTTGGTTGCTGGGGATTTTTCGTCCTTACAACATCTAAGTTCATATCAGGATGGTCAGACCTGTGAACCCTCTGTATTCTACCACATTGTTACGGAATCGAACACTGAATGCGGATTTGTTTGTTTCATTACGGAATCACGATCGTGTTTTCTTGTTATTGATGAGTTTTATTGTTGTACGAGTGGTTGCTTATTTGTTTGAATGGTTGTTTTGGGGGTGGGAGGCTTTATTTTTGTAGTCACCACCGAGTTTATCGACTGTTTACATGACACGCTGGGACTGGTACGCCAATCCTGAAAGTGCGTTGTCAAATAATTAATCAACGAATCAATTAATCAAGCACTGAATATTAAAATGCCATGTCATGTACAGCCTATACTGCTTAGCAATTCGACATGTATGCCAATATTAACTTGGCATGTTCTTAGTTCAAATATCTCCAAAGTTAACCATTTTAATTAGTTATGGTGACCTTTGTTGTGGGATGCATTGACATTTGCCTGTGGATATTATCTAATTGTTTATTTTGTCATTGTAAGAGTGTTACTGGAAGTCATTTAAGAAAAAGGAAGATAGTTTTGGCAATATTGAAAGCTGCGGGGGAAAAAAAGGAAAGCTTGTTTTATTTATCGATGCCTCTAGAGCGCTTTGATTGTTATCATCGGCTATTGGACGTTAAACATATGGTCATTCTGACATGTTTCTTTAGAGGAAACCTGCTGTGAACAAATAGGCTGCTCTTTCCGATAAGCAGCAAGGGGTCTTTTATATGCACTTTCCCCACAGACAGGACAGGACATACCACAGCCTTTGATAAATCAGTTGTGGACCACTGGTTGAAAGCTGTGAGGTCGGGTGCACGGGTCTGTATATTTTCAGATGCAATAAGTTGTGGGTGGGAGGGAGGGAAGGGGCGGGGATGGGGGGGGGGGTCACGTGACATAGTGTCAGGTGCGGTAACCTACGGAGAGGGATGGTGAGCGGGTGGGTGGTGGTTGGGTCATCTGACTTTGTGTCAGGCGCGATAAGCTTACCTGAACATGCCGGAACTGTCATGTCTGACAATTCACAGAAATTGCAGTCTTAGCAATTAAAGAGATCACCTGCAGACAAGATTGCTACGTGAGCAGACTAGGTATGTTGTATGTATATGTGTGATGTATAAAGCATTATGCGAGTATAAAGATGCAGAAGGCGATTTATTATTATTATTATTATGTGTTACATTCATTATCTACGAACTACTAATACTATTCTCGGTGTATTCACCCCTTCTCCTAGATCCAGGTACTGGTGGCGCCACCAACGGCCAAACCCCTACCTGCGGGCGCGCCCATCAGCATTCGAGCCCGAGAACTTTAATGATGCATATACTATATGCTCTGCATGAGTTTTAACTAAAGTATGAGCAGTTAGAACAAATGTAGTTTAATGATAGAATGAATGGTGATACACAAATTATGAGTGTTATTGTCAGTGTCAACAAGACTCATGGGTTGTAACAATCGCAGGGTGTAAAACAAAGTAAAGCTTGTTTTATTTAACGATGCCTCTAGAGCACATTGATTTTCGCATCATCGGCTATTGGATGTCAAACATATGGTCATTTTGACATATTTCTTTGAAGGAAACCCACTGCCACCACATAGGCTACTCTTTCTGATAAGCAGCAAGGGATCTTTTATATGCACTTTTACACAGACAGGACAGCACATACGCTAGCCTTTGATGAACCAGTTGTGGACCACTGGTTATGTCACAGGGTGTAACCTCCAACACATAACTCTTTATCCCAGCAAGCCGCGCTGCGCACAAACTGTCAGTGGATATGGACTTTTGACTAGTTTTACTCATGTTCCACTAGACCACATCTAATAGACCATTTCCACCACCCTGCAACCAGACACCGTGTCTAAATCGCTAAGAGCACGTGTGTCCCGTGTGAAAGGTTAGGAGCAGGACTGGTTGGCTCAGTATCAGGATAATGTGACTGAGTGGGATATCAGGTCAGGGTGCCGGTGGCCTGGTCTCCCAGTGGGGCAGCACTATCAAGTCACCATGAGTGTGCAGTGTCCCAAGTCAATACCCATCCTGATGTTGCCAGGACATAAAACTCCAACAACCAACCAATCAATCCATCACCATACATATCTCGCCTCACCTCCACCCCCACTCTGCGACTTCAGTGACCCATGTGATGGGCGAACCCCTGCCATGCGCAGCATTTATTTGTACAAGACACCTGTTATGTCAGGAAGACATTGGTCTCTGTGGTGGTTTGTCCTTTGATTTGTTGGTTGGTGGAGTTTTACTTTCTGGCAACATCTAAGGTCATATCAGTACGGGTACCGACTTGTGACAGTGCGCACTCATGGCGACTTTATAGTGCTGTGCCACTGGGAAATCAGGCTGGTGCCACCATGACCCGATATCCCACTGAGGCACATTATCCTGACAGTGAGTGACCCAGTCCTTGCCTTATCCTATTAATGGCAAGCCCCAGTCTAGGAAGCGAAAAGTATCAATTTTAAAGTCATTGGTTTGACTCAACCGGGTTTGTCGTTTGAAGACAGGTAATACCATAGACGCCTTGTACTGTACTTCCGCTCCAAAGTACACTGACACCCCCCCTGGACCAACACTCCCCCCCCCCTCCTGCCAGCCTGCCGCTGGACCCCCTGTTGACTGTCAGTGCCCGATCAAGACACAGATCCAGCACTGAGTCTTTGGCTGATAATTAAATGGGAACGTTGTGCCATTAGCGCACCGATCATTTTCAGCAAAGTGCGATATATGGGCAATGCACCCGTAGTTATCTATTCTATCTATCTTGGTTGTCCATCAGTGGTGATGATGACAGCAATTCGTCATTGGTTGTGAACTTGTCGATGACCAATGAATGCAATTTGTGCTCGGAATGTGCGGTGGGACACATGAGACGTGTCGGTAGCTGCAGTCTGAGAGTCTGTTGGGTGAAGGAGATAATCTTTCCTCTGCTGACGCTTTTGTTTAGCGTGTAATATATATGATCAGTTTCAAACTGTGCCATGTCTTTGTGAATAGAAGCACGCCATGAACTTCTGTTCTTAACCATTTTTAAAGTCCACGGCTGGCATCTGTGGGTTGTGTAGGCAGGCTATAGGAAATCAATACAGGCAAGAAGAGAAAGGAAGAGTATAAAGAATGAAAGTAGAGTGAGAGCTTGTACCCTCGGGTTTATTATTATATATATATGGATCTGGTATGGCACCTGACCATTATCTCCAATGAGCAACAAGCATTTATAGTTCCACCAATGAACAGTAAGCATTCTTGTGTCACCATGGCAACTGTCATCTGCTCACCACCACCATGCAGTGTGACTGCTTGGCCACCACCTGCCTGAGCTGTGTGTGTGGTGATCCGTGAATAACAGGTGGGGGGTTTTGGATAGTGAGCAGAGCTCCAAAGGCTTCGGAAACACTATCACTAGTGCCTCCTTCACACTATGTACCTAATACACAATGACGATTGCCCATAAGTAAAGGATCACAAGCAACTAGTATTCCTGTAACTGTGTGGTAGTTATGTAATAGGCGGAAAGAATAGTAGAATATGGTACAATATTTTAGAAAGGATACAAAACGGAAATTGACAAAGATTCGCGGAAATCCTCGAAATTGTGAAGTCACTGCAGTCAAGCGCCCCTGAAGCATGTTCAGATAAAATAAGGTAACATTGACAGTGTATGCATTTAAGTCTAGATACTTCTAGAATCAAATAATCTAGAATTAGAGCTGAAAATGTCTAGAGGTACTAATATATGTACAAGCAGCTACCGATATTTATATTTCTCATCAAGAAGCCAGGGCAACATCACATATTGATGGTCACTTTCTTATGTTATTAATTGAACAACAAGAAGAGTATGAACGGGGTTGATTAAGAGTCATTGCGTTCATTAATAACTCAATACAAACTTAGCACTCGCTTCCAGAGTTGACCTGCAACCTGAGTCAAGGCCAGCGGAAGGTACCGGAAACTTGGGCAGTCGCCTGGGGTGCCTCATGCTAAGACGCGCCACGCCACGTTAGTGTTAAATTTGTTAAAATTATACTTGTAAAGGTGCAAACGTTCAACTTGCCTGGGGCACCAGCAACCATTTTACTTTGTAAATATAGTTTATTCATTGAATAAAGTCTTTTGTCAGTGCCGTGGCACTGGTCTTCCAACCATGTGACAATACAGTTATTTACAATATATGTATATGTAGTCTGATATTGTTATCAGCAGCTAGCTCAAGTCAGCTGAAATAACAATATTAATCATTCCAAGACTTAAATATGGTATAGTTTGACAATTCACATATAAAAATAGTAGTTATATGTTGTATTCGTACATACTTAGATACATACATGTGTACTGGTTAGACCTTTACATTATGGAGTGGTTAGGTGCATAGTTTCCCTTCATAGGTTTGTATGCCTACTGTGTTGTGAATTGCATAACTATTATGTCGTTGGAGATAACATTTTGAGGTGGAGTGTTAGTAGAAGAGTTTGTTTATTCTGTTAGATAGAGTGTGGTTAGCTTGTAGGATTATGCTTAAAAGGTTAATATCTCGGGTTTGTTTTTGACTACATGAAGTAGGTTGAGTAAGTAGGTTGTTAGTAATGATTGGATAAACTATGCTTGGGTGATTGTACATTTCACTCATTTAGTAGTCTAGTATAGTCTTTATTAGTGTCTATGTTTATAGCAATACTACTAGACTGATATACATTTTCTGAATTTGCTGGGCAAATAATTTGTAAGGTGGATAACTTGGTTTGTTGGCAGCAGGTAAAGGAGTGTGTGGGGGGGGTGGTGGTGGTGGTGGTGGTGGTGGTGGTGGTGGTGGTGGGGGTGGGGGGGGGGTGGCCATAGGTGCTTATAATAGATAGATAATTAAATATCGGCCCGATATTCCAGATAACTGTGTGTGCTCTGCGGAAATCATCAAATTCCTCCCCGCATATGCAAAGAGTGCAACAACAAGCCAAAGCAAAGTGGCTATTGGCTGTGTGATTTGATTTAAATGTTACTCCTCATTTGGCAGTCATTGGAACAGTGCCCAGCAGGGCAGCTACAGCAGCACAACAGCTACATCAGTTACAGAAGCTACATCAGCACAGTAGCTACATCAACACAGCACCTATAGCAGTACATCAGCTACATCAGCACAGCAGCTACAGCAGCACAGCAGCTACATCAGTACAGCAGCTACATCAGTACAGCAGCTACATCAGTACATCAGCTACAGTAGCACAGCACCTACAGCAGCACAGCAACTACAGAAGATACATCATCTATAGCAGCACAGAAGCAGAGGATCTACATCAGCACAGTAGCTACAGCACCTACAGCAGCACAACAGCTACAACAATCAATCAGCTACAGCAGCACAATAGCTACAGCAGCACAACAGCTACAGCAGCACAACAGTTTTGGAACAAGCTGGGGAGGATAACATGCATTCATTTGAGGGAGATAAAAACCCTCGCCTAAATAAGCAAAATAAAGCTTGTTAATATGCATACATGATGACTCCTCATTAAACTGTCAACTTGTTTAACAAATATTGTTATTGCAACGACAGCAGAAGCACACTGGGGTGGGGGGGGTTTCCTCATTTAAATTGTCAACTTTACGCCATTTTGATGACATCCAAAATGTTCTATTGATTTCTGTGGTTTACAATGTCAATTCCGTGTGTATATCTCGCCATAGCAACAGGAAAACAAGTCCTCGTTATGACATATCTTCAATAACTGATTGGTGGTGATGTTAGGCTGTGTCGGCAACAGATGCCATATTCACGGTATTCTCAATAACTTGTCGCTGGCTTATTTGTTCATATCACCATAGTAACAAGAGCTAAGCTGTCACTGCCAGACCTTATTTCAGTTAGTCAGGCCTGATGCTATAGCCGATATGTTTTTTGTAGTTGCTTCTATGTCCTATCACGATGGGTATCGACTTGTGACAGTGCGTACTCATGACAACGTTATAGTGCTGCCCCACTGAGAGACCAGGCCACCGGCACCATGACACAGTCATATTAACCTGATACTATGCGAACCGGTCCTTGTGCTATCCTAGTAATGCCAAGCACCAGGCTAGGTAGCGACTTATATACATTTTATAACTAATCGGTTTGACTCAGTCGGCTGGGATTTGAACTCCTGACCTTCTGCACGGGACGCCTACGCTCTGCCGATTCAGCCACCGGTAATGGCTTATATGTTCTATATACAGAATACCACTCGCTGCCCCGCCTAATTCCCCTCATCCCACCCACACACTTCAACACATCAACAGGTCCCCAGCCTCCCCCCACTCCCACTCCCACATCCACCCATCCACCCCCCCACCCCCCCACCCCCCCACTCCCACATCAACCCACCCAACTCCCAACCTAAACTCTATTGTGCACAACCGTAGATAAAGAGTTCAAACTGGACTCTTTTTTCCCCTCTCCGAGAGAAAGGAGCCATTATGTCACGCGCCCATCCAGCAGACAGCCGACAAGGTTCTGCACTCAAAGGCAGAGACACTCTTCCCATACAGACACAACAGAAAGCAAAACAGGGAATACTGATACAAAACTACCTATAGATTGGACACTGCACACCTTAGACAGCTCAGAGAAGGTCAAGAAGGGTATTTGAAGCGTTGTGTGGTGTTCTCTGTGGTGGAGTGGTTAGAGTGTCTGACTTTTTTCTAGGTCAGACTCCTAATCTGAAGGTCAGTGGTTCGATTCCCCATGCCCCCACCTCTGCCAATTTGGATTTCCACCGCTATGTATAACTTACAGTGTCATCAAAGGCCAGTTGCTCTCATACCATGTCTATATGGTGTGGGAGGTTAAAAATCCCTTGGGTCCGTAAAACTGTAGGCTCAGGCTTTCTATCGACAAACTGTCTAACGGTGAAAACAAGTCTATTCAGACTTATCCATTATGGGCAGTATAAATCATCTTCTTCAAGAAATAAAAAGCAATTTTTTACTTTACTTAGTATTCCTCAGGCAGAGTAGAACAAAGTCCATCAGAATAGTGATCCCCTTTAATAATGTCTCTTAGTTTTGTTTCTTTGTTGTTTTATATCCCAGCAACATCTAGGTCATATCAGGATGGGCATCGACTTGTGACATTGCGCACTCATGGCGACTTTATAGTGCTGCCCCACTGGGAGACCCGACCACAAGCACCATGACCTGATATCCCACTCAGTCACATTATCCTGACACTGAACCAACCAGTCCTTCGCCCTATCCTAACAATGCCAAGCGCCTGGCTATGAAGCGATAAGTATACATTTTTAAGTCATGGTTTTGACTCGACCAGGGTTCGATCCAACAAACCCATGGGTTCGGATCCCCCGATCTCCCAAAAGAGGAGTCGGATGCTCAACTCATTCGGCCATCCTGTCTGATCCTCTCTCAGTCTGGGGATTGGTCTTCCTTATTTATCCTCGTAATTATATCATGTCAATACTGAGCACCAGGCTAGGTCGTGACAAGTATAAATTTTGAAAATCTTTGCTTTGACTCGGCTGGGATTTGAACCCACAACTGATAACGACATGCATGGGAAGCCTGCGATCTTAGTGAGTTAGTCTACTCGATGTAGCTTAACTAGTTCCACGTGTCAAATTGTGCAAGTCTCCCAAGTATTTTAGCGTTTACATACAAACCCATTTCGTTTTACAGCGCCCTAAATTAGTTGAAATGGCTTCTGTAAAGATGAATGGCTTTCGAGAACATGAATAAATATTACCTTAGTTTAAAATCTGTTCGTAATCAATCATGTTCCAGACTTCGCCTCATCTTGCATGACTTCAGTATGTATCATTAATTTAAGGCCTCACTAAATGTCTCTAAAAAGCCGACATTCCATTAACGTTGTAGTATGACATGCAATATATGGCATCTAAATGGACAGCTTAATGGAAGCGGTTTAAATCAATTATCATCGTAAAGATGGGCTTAAATGAAGGTGTAATATGATGTGTGAGATGTGACATTTGTGAAGCGCATCAGAACAGTTGTGGGTTTGTGAGGGTGATTCTGTAAGTCTGTTGGTGTGTGGGTTTGATGTCATAGTAACATCTTAGTAAAACTAGATGTAGGGAATGATGTGTAATTTAGCGTCATATTACACCATCCGCTATTTGAATTTGCAGCTGAAAACTAAGCAGTGGGATGGACCCAATTTTGAACATGCGGGTACATTTTTTGTTGTTGTTGTTGTGATGGGTGTATTTATGCTGCCCATAATGGTTAAGTCTAATGACTTGTTTTCGCCGCTAGACAGTAATAGTCTTGTGACTCCCCTTCTTTTTATCACTTTCAGTTGTTGTGTAGCTAACTACTGCATGCATTCTTTCTCTGTTTGTAAGCATTCTCCCACATCCCCCAAACCTCTGTGAGTTTGTTCGTTCTACAATCGGATAATTGTTTGGTTACCAATAGTTAATTTCTCTGAATGTCTTCACCTTGCTGTGTTAGTGGTCATTAGGTTTTGATTTTAAGTTTAAAGTTTACCTTTTGTATGTAAAACTTTGCTTGAATTATCAGTGTATTTTCTATTTATTTAATTATATATCTTTCTTTTTCTTTTTTAATTCATTTTATTTGTTGTTGTCATTAGTCTAGCAGTGCATTTAGCTCTCTTTTGATTAATGTTTTATATGTTTCTATTGTCCCTGTACTTCTTTCTTCTACTCCCAGTGTATTCCATTCCCTTGCCTTCATGTACTCGGTACTCCTCTCATATGATCTGTTTTTGGCTCTGTTTCTTATCAGTCTGGGGGCCATCACTACCTCTTGTTGCCTTTTTTGTTACCTGCACCCTCCCAGGCTTCCTTGTCTCCCTGAATGCTGCTATTTTGAGATGTGCTTTTCTCCTGTCATTTAGTGTGTTGACTCTTGCTTTCCTATGGAGATCATCAGTTGGGTGTCTATGTTCCACCTTCAGACATATCTTAAGTGCTCTATTTTGTAGTCTTTGTAGTTTATCCAACATATTTTTGTTACCCCCCATATATATTACATCACCATAGTCAAAGTATGGTAGTATCATACCTTTGTAGATTTTAATAGCCATATTTGTAGTCGCTAATATCCACATTTTTGTGGTTTGCCTTCTTGATAACCTTTTTTATGTTATCATTATAGTTTAGTTTCCTATCAAGATTCATCCCTATATATCTGTAGTTGGTCTGATAATCAAGAACCTTTCCTCCCAAAATTATTGGCTCCTCATTGCCATAGTTGATTTCCCCCCTGCCAAACATTAGGATCTGCGTAAAAACCGACATGGAAATCATAAGTAATTCACCATATTTAAAATTCGAAAGTTACACATATTAATATTGTTACTACAGGCATGATGAGCAGTTGATCATTTAAGGATCTGGTCACGTGATTTGACCACCTGGAATGACTTACATGAGGTTGAACCCGGTAGGTCAGGACTGATCCACCCAGCACAATTAGACGCCGGCCATTATTACCCCCAATGGCTATTATTACTTGGTTGTTGGAGTTTTACTTCCTGGCAACATCACAGATCACAGGAGAGTGGGACATAGCTCAGGCGGTAGCCTGTCCATCTGTGGAGGTGTGGGTCATCCCACCGATCCTGCTCAGTGGACACATTTACAGTTTGGGTTATTTTCCATTCCAGCCAGTGGTCCACAACTGGTTCCTCAAAGGTTGTTGCATGTCCTGTCTGTGGAAAAGTGCATATATAAAAGACTCCTTGCGGCTTATCGGAGAGAGTAGCCTATGTGGCAGCAGCGGGCTTCCTCCAAAGAAATATGTTAGAATGACCATATGTTTGACGTCCAATACCCGATGATAAAAATCAATGTGCTCCAGAGGTGTCGTTAAATCAAACAAACTTTCCTTTTTTCATCTAAGGTCATATCAGGACGGGCTCCGACTTGTGACAGTGCATACTCATGGCGACTTCATAGTGCTGCCCGCATCATGACCCGATATCTCACTCAATCACATTATCCTGACACTGAGCTAACCAGTCCTTGCCCTATCGTATTAATGCTGAGCGCCAAGCTAGGAAGCGACAAGTTTCAATTTTGTAAGTCATTGGTTTGACTCGACCGGGATTCGAACGCCCGATCTCCCGCACGGGAGGCCAGCGCTCTACCGATGACAGCAACAGCCACAGCCTGACTATAGAGACCCTCAAACCACGGTTGGGTCCAGAATAACTATTAGAGAATCGGTTGTTTGAAGCTCTACAAATCAGGACTATTTCCTCATAATACTTTTTTTGGAGGGAGGGTGGGTGGGTAAATATGCTTCTTCACGTGAACATACATTTTGTCAGAGCGGCAGCACTGATCATGCAGCCATCGAATGGATCATATGTTGGGTATATATAGTGATGAGGGAGCGGACTGTGCTGCATTTTGTACAGCACACTTCCCTTTGGTACAATAAAAGTGGGTAGTACTAGCAGCACATGCTGCATAGTGTGCAGCACATACTGCATAGTGTGCAGCACAGGCACTCTAAATAGTGCAGACAGAAGTTGCCTGAGTTGACATATGTACAGCAAGGCAGACTAAGTGAACATTTTATGATAATGGTTCAATAATATGCTTTGGTTGGATAGCAGTTAGTTTTTCGTTTCAGGTGTCGTCTTTGTTTTACTTTTTGATAAGTGTTAAGTGTTGATACGTGCATCTGGTAGTTCTGCAATGTGCGTAGTGTTGGTTGGTAATGTGGCTGTCCAGTAGTGTTAGTGTCTTTTTAACGTCATTATGTCATTTTTAGTTGTTTGGTTGTCAAGGTGGGGTGGGGGGGGTGTGCCCCGGAGAAGAGCAGTGGTCCGTGGATCAATGGGTCAGTCATCAGGTTGCGCCCTATCTTTACAGGGCCTGGTTTAATACCCCGTTCACACTACGACGTAATGAGCAAACGTGAGCCAAACGTGGTGATATTTCGTCATTACGTTGATGTACGTTGGATTACGTTATGATGACGTCATAATGACGTTAGACTGACGTCGAGCTATGTCACATTACGTCATGTTACATCGAGTTAGGTCGAGGTTTTGGACATGTTCAAAAATGTTGACGTAGCTCGAATGTAAGGGTTTACGTTCGCCGTACGTTCTGTTCACGTTCAGCGAACGTCAATGACGTTAAATGGACATTAGGCAAAGGTTCCTCACTACGTTCCACTACGTTCCACTATGTTCCACTCGTTGACCCACATTAAAGCCGGTGGAAACGTCCATGCGGCGTAATGGGAAAGTCAGGAGAACGTCAGGAGAACGTCAGGAGAACGTCAGGAGAACGTCAGGAGAACGTCAGGAGAACGTCAGGAGAACGTCAGGAGAACGTCAGGAGAACGTGCATTCAACGTACGTTCAACGTCTCATGACGTCGCTAACGTCACGTAACGTTCTTCTGGCGGTGGAATAACGTTCAGAACGTTCCGTGAGCGTCATTACGTTGACCTCTCTCGTTGAATGACGGTATCACTACGCTTTACCGACGTTACGCTCTCGTCCACTACGCTGCATCCACGTTCAACTTGTGCCCAAATTTGCATACTACGCCGAAAAGTTCAACGTTCTTCACGTTCTCCCTATGTTGACGTCGTTACGTCGTAGTGTGACAGGGCCATAAGGGCCTAAATAACCAACTGAGCTCTGTATGAGTTCTAAAAGGCACCACCACCCTTTCAATGAGTATGTCACCACTAGAAAGATAATCATTTACGCCCCCCCTTATTAATGCTTACCATACTAGTCTAACATAGTTACCTCCCCCGTATATGTTTCTTTGTTCTCTTATCTTGTTCATTACCTGTCATTCATGTACCAATGTTTTGCTCATTTCCCTATGATTGTCTATCTATATATTGTTGTAGATTTGTTTACTGTGTCGTGGCAATTATCATTAGGGTTAGAAGACAAATGCATTAGCACTGATGACATGGTATTCAGAGGAATAAAAACACAACAACAACAAAAGAATTGCACTTGCTTCTCTGGTTTTGGTTGGGATATCATTCCACGTGACACTTCCTTTGTAAATAGGAGCTCTGGTCAGCTTATTAGTGGTAGGGTCGCTGCCTACCTTCTTGTTACTCTTGTGAATAAATCAATTGTTCGGTCATGTTATTGCACCTTTAACCAGGCTACTGCCCCTTTAATGACAGGAGGAGCGGGACATAGCTCAGGCGGTAGAGTGTCCACATGTGAAGGTGTGGATCAATCTGATCGATCCTGCTTGGTGGAGACATCTGCAGTTTGGGTTATTTTGCATTCCAACCAGTGGTCCACAACTGGTTCATCAAAGGCTGTGGTATGTGCTTTCCTGTCTGTGGGAAAGTGTGTATAAAAGATCCCTTGCTGCTTATCGGAAAGAGTATCCTATGTGGCGGCAGCGGGTTTCCTCTAAAGAAATATGTCAGAATGACCATATCTTTGGCGACCAATAGCCGGTGATAAAAATCAATGTGCTCCAGAGACATCGTTAATTAAACCAACCTTCCCTTTGTTTCTCAAAGCTGTAAAGTAGATTCTACCTATTTTACCCATCTCTACGGGATGGCCAAATGAGTTGAGAGTCCGTCTCCTGTCTTGGGACATCAGGGGATCCGAAACCATGGGTTCATGAGTTCGAACCCTTGCCGAGTCAAACCAATGACTTCAAAATTGATACTCATCGCTTCCTAGCCAGGCACTTGGCATCATGAGGATAGGTCAAGGACTGGTTCGCTCAGTGTCAGGATAATGTGACTGAGTGGGGTCATTGTGCTGGTGGTCTGGTCTCCCAGTGGGGCAGCACTATAAAGTTGCCATGAGTGCCCACTGTCACAAGTCGGTACCCATCCTGATATGACTTTAGATCTTGCTAGGACGTAAGACAAACGAACGAAGAACCTATTTTACACATAAATTACGGACATAAAATACACTCTGGCAGCTTTGCAGTATCTAGACATTGGGAGACGAGTAAAGTTGCACAGTCCGATGGTTTTTAGTTTCTGTCATCTTTTTTTTTTAAAGATAAATATACTAATTTGATTGTTATTAACTTCCGTACTTTAGTCTAAAGTAACTTTCATTTTAAATGGCTAAGCTTTGAGATATCTGAAGTGCAAGCATGTAAAATTAGTTTTGGCAAGCACACCAACAATCCGACACTAGGCTCTAGTGGTAACATGTTCTATTAAATTAACTCAGTATTCCCTTCTATTTGGCAGCAAATGCTTAATACATAAATCAGTATCTAAGTTAGATAGGGGAGAATCGATTCTACATTATTGTTTTGGTTTTGATAATTTGATGCTTCATCGGACTATGCAGTTTAGTCTTGTTTGCAGATCCAGCCCAGCGCTTAGAGCAAGTCTAACTTTTCCCACCCGCATATACCTCACATGTGCCCTCGTCTACTATCACAGTAAACGTGATATAGAACGATATTTGAAGTATGGGCTACAGCGGCTACAGCGGCTACAGCGGCTACAGCGGCTACAGCGGCTACAGCGGCTACAGCTTTACTCGCACTGGGCGATAATTGGAGCGGAAGTGCGATAATTGTAGCGGAAGTGAGTTAATGTCCGTACAGCAAACGACATTCCGAGACGGCAGCCAGCACTTTAAATCTCCCCCCTTAATGACCACCGGATGTTGAGTATGACGTTAGTTTGTTGAACTAAGGCATCGAGTCTGGATTCTCTGCTTGTGTAGGTGGTGGGAGATGGTGGTGGTAGGGGTGCTGGTTGGTTATTGGAGTTTTACGTCCTGGCAACATTTAATGTCATATCAGGACGGGTATTGATTGTGACAGGGCGCACTAATGGTGACTTTTATAGTGCTGTGCCACTGGGAGACCCGACCGCCAGCACCTGATATCCCACTCAGTCACATTATCCTGATGCTGAGCCAACCAGTCCTTACCCTATCCTAATGATGCCAAGCGCTAGGTTAGATACCGACAAGTATCAATTTTATAAGTCATTGGTTTGACTCGACCAGGATTCAAACCTGTGGGTTCGAATCGCACGATCTACCAACACGGGAAGACAGACGCTCAATTCATTCGGCCATCCCGCCTGGGCGTCTCTGCTTGTGGAGGTAGTGTGAGATGGTGTGAGGTGGTGTGAGGTGGTGCAAGGTGGTGTGATAAGGTGGGAGGTGGGAGGTGGGAGGTAGTGGGTGGTGGGTGGTGGTGAGGATGTTGTAATCCATCAAACCTTGCCCTAATGTCCCCTACTAGAGTCCTACTTAATGAACTCCCTGCATGCAGTTCGGTGGAGATGGGCTTCCGGTAATCTACCGCCAGATGGAGATAGTTCATTGCAACTATCCTGTTTTAATTGTGTGTTCAGACTGGTTGCCTTTCTTTACATACGCTATTCATCCTCAACGTTAGCTAACTCGAATTTCATTATTTGTGTGGCAAAGCAATGTTACTCGATTGATTGAATGATTGATTGCTTGGTTGGTTGGTGGTTGCTTTAAACCATGTCAGAATCAAAGGGCCATATTCCAGGATAATGTGACTGAGTGGGAAATCAGGTCATGCTGCCAACAATGAGGTATCCCAATGGGGCAGCACTATAAAGTAACGATGACTGTGCACTACCCATCCTGATATGACGTTAGATGTTGCTAGGACGTAAAGCAACAACAATCCTCAACGCTAGCTAACTCGAATTTTATTATTTGTGTGGCAGAGCAATGATGCTTGATTGATTGATTGCTTGATTGGTTGGTTGGTGGTTGCTTTACACCATGTCAGACTCAAACTGTCAAAGGTCATATTCCTGGAGAGAAGAGTTAAATATTTGTTCTTGTTATTATTGGTAATATGAATCCCACAAATTAAAGTCATAACGACTGCCCTCCAGGTCCATGCCCACAGCGGACATGGCTTCCTGTGTGGAAGGTCTGCAGTCCGCATCCCAGCCGAGTTACTTCAATGACTAATGCCCGGTACACACCTCCCGTATACGACCTAATACTGCCCGTTTCGCGACAAAGTTTGAGTTTTAGTCGTTAGGTGTGCGACCCCCTAGCACACCAGAGCCTTGCGATTCACGACTTAAAACTCAGTTTTAGGGGTTAAAACTGAAATCGCAAGGGATTCGAAAAACGAATCGGGCAGTTTTAGATCATATATGGGACGGATCGGGGTCGTGATGCGCAGTCAGATTTAGTGCGTGAATCGTAAACGGGAGGTGTGTACCAGGCATTACAAAATTGATACATGTTGCTACTTAGCCAAGCGCTTGGCATTACTAGGCAAGGGCAAAGACTTGTTAACTCAGTGTCAGGATAATGTGACTGAGTGGGATATCAGGTCATGGTGCCAGCGACAAGGTACCCCAATGCGGGAGCACTATAAATTCACTTCGAGTATGCATTGTCATAAGTCGGTGCCCATTCTGATATGACCTTATTTGTTGCTAGGATGATAAACAAACAACAATCTAAGGTCATACCTGGATGGGTACCGACTTTCAGTTTGTCAGGCTGGAGGCTATCATTTATAGTTTAAATGCCAGAGTTTCATTGTGCTACTTTTTTTTTCTTCTCTTTTCATGAAAATTATTATAATTCATAACACAACAACAGATATTCATTCCGTGGACCAACAATTTATTAGTGCCAACCTAATGAGAATGTACATGACGTTTATGATAGAGTCAGCATTAAGTTACATCGAACTTTATGTATAAATATCATTTGTTACAATAAGCTTGAGATCAGTTAACTATTGCATACAATTGGTTATATTTTTCTAGATACCAGATATATTATTAAATATAAGTTTGCCTGTAAACAGCTAAGATTTTTACTCCTGAGCTCCAGTATAACAATTTCCTGAAAAGAGACTGGTACATAGCCCGGTGCAACCTGTTGGGTCTAGTTTGTGCCTATCAAAGAAAACAAACTGTTTCATATACTTTTAAATGCAAAGGCAGAAATACCGAATAAACTGTAATTAAGAGTCTGACACTCAGCCAATAATAATTACTGTGGGGTGGGAGGGAGGTGAAGGAATTCTCGGTCTGTTGACTGTTATCTGTTTGAGCTCAAGCATATAACTGACTAACCGATGTGTGGGGGAAAACCACTTTTAGTACGTTACTATGAAATTTGTAATTGTTATTACGGTGACAGCGTTAGGTTACTATGGATACCGAGGCTTTTTATATTTTGTGACGCATTGCTATTATAGCTGACGTTAGCCGGTTCCCGGTAAGGGTTACTTTAGTTGTAGCACGACTGAGGGATTTATGCCCAGTACCCACCTACCGTTTGTGCGCACCCACCTACCGTATACGATATAAAACTGCCCGTTTCACGCACAAAAATCGCTAGGTCTGCGCTCCCCACGCACACCTAGCAATTGCGATTCGCGACTAATAACTCAGTTTTAGGGCTAAAACGGGCCGATTACGATTGCGATTCGTGATTCGAAAAATGAATCGGCCCGTTTTCAGTTTTAAGCGGGTCGGGTCGAGTCGCGAGTTTTAGTGCGCGAATCGTAAACGGGAGGTGTGCGCCAGCCATAACACATCTTCTAGCCAGACTGTGATTGTTTCTATGGCTTTCACATTAGTTACTATGGATAGTGAAGCAAGATTATATTTCTGACGTAATACCAGGATAGTTAGCGTTAACTGGTTCTGGGCAGGGGTATGTTACTTGTCACACCTTACCGCATTGGGTTACCGGATAGAAAAAGGGCACTGTCCGGTGAAATACGTCAATGTCCGGTTTATATACGGTAGGCATCCTGCGTTTCCGTTCTCTTTCCGGTGGTGTCCGGTGTGTACGTGGCAAGTTTTGAACATGCACAAAACTTGTACCAGACACAACCGGACTGCCGTGTTCAGTTGGTGTCAGTTTTAAGTCTGTTTAGTTCATTTTGTCCGGTTCATGTCCGGTACCCATCCGTTACGTCTCCGGTTTGTTTCCTGAAGAGTCTGTTGATGGCGCTGCGGGAATTCGGTCCGTCAGTTTTTGGCGCATCCGTGATCAGTCCGGTACGTGTCCGGTTGATGTTCGGTCCATCTGTTTGACATTCGGTTTTCGCCCCTTGGTTGACCGTTGTTTGTCCGTTGTTATCCGGTTATCGTCTGGTTATCGTCCGGTTATCGTCTGGTTATCATCCGGTTATCATCAGGTTATCGTCCGGTTATTTGCTGGTGGTTATGCATTAATGTACATTCCTTGTCCATTGAAAGTGCAACATTTCGACACATGTCGGTACATTTTAATACCGAACACCACCAGACTAGAAAATTGTCCGGTTATGTCTCTTGCTCAATCAGGTAAGGTGTGACAGGCACTTAAGGCTACACATTACGTGGTTAAACCAAAGATCAGTTGTTGTGATGAATTATCCATACTACAACGTAACATGTACAATGATACGCCATTCTGACTATATCTTCATCTAGTACGCAAACCGGGTCACGTGTTAGTAATCCATACGACGCTAACTAGCTAGACATCTGGAACCCCGCTGACTGACCTACTATAAGTAGAGTCCTCGGCAGCACAATGCAAGTGTGACGATTCCCCTTTTCATCATCTTTCCATGAAACCAGATGGGATGGCCGAGAGAGTTAGAGCACCCGTCTCCCGTGTTGGTAGACTGTGGGGTCATGGCTTCGAACCCTGGTCGAGTCAAACCAATGATACTTGTCGCTTCCTAGCCAGGTGCTCGGCATTATTATGATAGGGCAAGGACTGGTTGAATCAGTGTCAGGATAATGTGACTGAATGGGATATCAAGTCATGGTGATGGTGGCCTGGTATCCCAGTGGGACAGCACTATTAAGTTGACATGAGTGTGCAATGTCACAATTCCGCACCCATCCTGATACGACCTTAGATGTTGCCAGGACGTAAGGCTCCAACAACCAACTCAGTATATATGACTCTAAACTATACTGCCATGTTGTATCCATGCTAGAGTCCACACTCGCGATGTGCTAGACCGCCTTTGTCTGGTTTCTGATAAATTCCCGCTCCCGCTCCCGCTCCCGCTCCCGCTCCCGCTCCCGCTCCCGCTCCCGCTCCCGCTCCCGCTCCCCGCCTCCCGCTCCCGCTCCCGCTCCCGCTCCCGCTCCCGCTCCCGCTCCTCCCGCTCCCCTCCCGCTCCCCGCTCCCGCTCTCCCGCACCCCGCTCCCGCTCCCGCCTCCCGCTCCCGCCTCCCGCTCCCGCTCCTCCCGCTCCGCCCCCGCTCCCCCGCCTCCACCTCCACCTCCACCTCCCCCTACCCCTCCGCCTCCCCCTCCACCTCCACCTCCACCTCCACCTCCACCTCCACCTCCATTTCCACCTCCACCTTCACATGCACCTCCACCTCCACCTCTCCCTCCACTTCCATCTCCACCTCCACTGACTAACTGGCTTTTTGCTTTTGCGTCTTTGTTTCCGATTTCACGGAAAGATTGTTTCATTTGTTTACTGTTGTTTTAGGTATAGTGGTGCCCCACTGGGAAATCAGGCCATCAGCACCATGATCCGATATCCCACTCAGTCACATTATCCGGACACTAAGCTAGCCAGTCATCACCATATCCTATTAATTGTGAGTGCCCGGTTAGGAAGTGACACGTATCAATTTGATAAATCATTGGTTTGACTCGACCGATGAATTGAACTCCCGATCTCCCGCATGGAAGCCCTGCGCTCTACCGATTCGGCTAGCGCGCCCATTACACATACTAAGGGAGACTGGAATCAACGGGAGAGAATGAGGGTGGGAGGGGTGGAGGAGGATGAAGGAGGATGGGGAGGGGAGATGGGGGGGGGTTGAGAATCATCAATGACTAGGTAGGTGACACCTTCCTCACACGCAACATCTTAGTATTGCACATTAGTTGATTAGGCAGGGGAAATTTCAATCGTGGACAATTGGTCTTCCTCATTCCACTGCTCCTTGCCTTATCCTAATAATTCCGAATGCCACGCTAGGTGCCGACACATACACATTTTTTTTAAGTCATCGGTTTGACTCGGCCAGTGTTCGATTCGAACGCCTCCCATGACCTACCAAAAATGGGAACCTCAGATGCTCAACTCATTCGGCCATCCAAGCTAGTATTGATGAGCACAATTCAATCACACCTGTGTGTGTTATCCGCCTTGCTTATTAGGGTAGCCAGGCCTACATGATGACGTCATGAATATGGATGAATCAGGACAGCTGTCTACTTGGAAGTAATTACATGGAAGGAAGCGCGGAGCCACGTCACAGTGTGAGCCGGGCTCATGGGCGCAAATCCCCCCTGCTCCCCCCCCCCCCATCCTCCCCCACCTGCTCCCACCCCTACTCCTCCCCCCACCCCACTTCCCCTTCCATCCCACCCCGATGATGTATATGGGTCAGGATCACGAAGAGAGGCCAATTGGTGGAAGTTGTCATCGTCTAGCATGGATGTCGGCGTCGATCGGTATAATTATAATTTAGCACTGACAGAGGTGTTGGAAAGTCTTAAAATTTAGACTGAATGTAAAGGTCGAGAAAATACAACAACCTGATTTATTTCTAGGATAATTTAATATAAAACAAAGAAATGCACGAGACTTTAAGAATTGCGATGCCGACATTTGTTAAGCTTGTCGGCGTCAATCATTGGATGTCGGTGTCGATCGGTATAATTATAGTTTAGCATTGACAGGGATGTTGGAAAGTCCTTAAATTTATACTGAATGTAAAGGTCGAGAAAATACAACAACCTTATTTGTTTCTAGGATAATTTAATATGAAACAAAGAAACGCAATACACTTTTAAGAATTGTGATGCCGACATCTTCACTTGACCACCGATTGGCCCGTTTTCGTGAGGATGACTCATATCCATGAGACCAGAATATAAATTACAGTAAAACCTCTCTAACCGACCACCTCCACAGATCGACCACTCCCCTATATCGATCGCTTTATTTGGGTACCAAACGATAGCCCATACAATAATACCATTGTAATGAAATGAAAAACTCCCTAACACCAACCACCTCCCTAAATGGACCATTTAAAGTCGGTCCCATGGTCGGTCAATTTAGAGAAGTTTAACAGTATTAACAATAATGAAGAGTGGACTAAGGACTTTTTGTTTAATGGCCTAGAAACTCATAAACAATGGGTGATGTTTGCGGGCGGGGAGTGGGGTGGCTGGTTATGTCCTAGCAACATTTAATTTCATATGCGTCTGGGTATGTGTACTGGCACAAACCAAAGCAGAACCAGGCAGGCCACGGTCATGCATCCGAATCACCCTGAAATACAAAATGGCTAACCATACAACGCAGCCATCCCACCTAGTCGCAGTCCAGAAGGGTCCAGGGTGGTTCTGGCACACTGGTGTACTATCTAAGGACAGGGCATGGGTGAAAGGATGCTGTAGCAAACCACAATGGGATGGGATCCTCTCCCACACGCCTGTATGTCATCTGTGTAGATGTACATAGTAGGCTAAGTTATCATATACAGGTTAGGAACAAACTTGAAAATTATTTTTTTAAACTAATATAGAAACTACTAACACCCAAAACTGCAAAGCTTGGCCCGAGAAAGATCAGGTAAAGACTCCTGAGTGCGGGACCAGACCAATCCAGTATCACAGCTGTCCAGCGTTACAAACAAGCACCCTCACAGGAGCTTATACGTTATGGGCAGAATAAAAAGCTTGTCACAACAACAACAAAGAGAAGAAAATATCAGGACGATGTGTGACATCAACTTTATTTCACACCATCGCGAACACCAATGCCATGACCTGATTATTACCATCCCATTCCGTCACAAAAGGTGGTGGTTCTAAACCTGCACATTGCAACATCCAGCTTTAACGCTACCCATCATCATGTTTAGACTGATATCAACCAACCAGTCCTTGCTGTATCCTACAGGGGGCCTAGCTTCCATATATGCAGGTACGCCGGATACACAGCTGCGTACCACGTGACACTACAAATAGATATATATATATATGAAGTGGGCGAGACTACTCGACCGATGGAAATGTGGGTAGGACTGACCAGCCCGCATTCTGAGATGTGGGCTACTCACCAGGCTTGCATTTTCCACCATTTGCGGGGCCGGGTTCCCTGCTGTAAAGCGTAGCTAGGATACGTCAATTGTGAATATTCTAGCAACGGGAGGAGGTCGGGCGTTAGGACCCAGACCCATCAGACGTGTTTTGGCATGCTCCGATGTTTTAGCCGAGATTTTGGTTTTTATTGTCGAAATTCAAAACTTGTTTAAACTTAATGGTATGGGAGGGGATTTAATAGTTCATATATGACATATTGCTAAACTCTTATTGTTAGTATAGGGTAAGAATAAAGCAGTGAGCTCCTAAGATGTGATCGGAACGTTCCTTGCATTCTTTGCTATTCTCCAGTCTTATATTATTAACCGCTATGGTCAACTTCATATTGCTATTTGATTGCTCTATAAATGTATTTAATTAAGGGCCTTCCGCCGCACAGTCTGTATGGAGTCAAGCTCCCTACCTCTGATATTAACCACATTGCTAGCCAAGGGTCAAGCTAGCAGGAAGGCAGACAACCGGCGGCGGGAGGCACAAGATATTCACATGGAAACAATTATTTATTAACACATAGGCTTGCCTTGAGCGGGGGGTGGAATAGCCTGACAGTTAAATATATATATATATATATATATATATTTGGTATAAAATTATATTATGTCTTATTTTTGTAAATACAAAATAAGCCTGAAATGGAATCTGAATGTGGCTTATGACAATACAGAACTATTCGTGGACCACCCAGGTTGTGTGTGTAGCGGGGAGGGGTTGCGGGGGGGGGGGGAGGGGAGGAGCACAGCCAACAGTACTTTCTTCAATTGCCGACAAAGTCTATGTACCACCTGAAAAGTCCAAACTCGGCCCCTGTCCTAGTAATATCGAACCTCAGGCAAGCTAGCAACAAACATTAATTTAAAATAAAAATGTTGTTTGTTGTTGTTGTTGTTGTGTTGTGTGTGCACGCACTTTCATTTGACTTGCACAGAGGGGATTGATCCACGACCTCCAGGTCATCCACTTCCGGTGCTCGGTGCTTCCGATTGGTTCTTCCGCAACTACTTCTGGTAAAATCGGGGGGGGGTCTGCTTCCTGTTGGGGATGCTGGACCTCCCTGCTAAGTGTAACCACTTAGTTCTCTTCGCTACTCAAAGCGAGGCAGAACTTTTTTTCTTTTTTTGTTCTTCTGTAGAACTAAATCACCGTACAACATTTCCTGTACGATGAGTGAGTGCCCTAGTCGGAGAGCTTTTGACATTCAGCAATATAGCTTAATATATATGATGCATAAAGCATTATACATGTTACCGGGTAACCTGGTTAATTCTCGGCATTGCAAGGAGTTGTTCGAATGTACACATCTGATACATATACTACTGCGGCCACCTATCGTTAAACCTCCTCCCATACGGGCATGGAACTCAAACCTCTCGATGGTGCCCCCACCTAGCAGGGATTTCCTTTTCCAGCCTCTCTGACATCACAACCGCCTCCGAGTTCAAACTGACTCACTTCACACCTGGACACAAACCCGCAAGGTTGGGCTGACTACCTTTTTTTGCTGCCACCCACCATAAAAACTTACTGAAAGACTGTCTGGTTCATAGGGTGGAGTGCTTGAGTTTTATCGATCTACCTGTCTTGCCTGTTACCGTTACAATACTGATTGAAAACACTACTATGCCACTCCTTTACCTTGTCATGAATTATGTATGTTGATGAGGCAACATAATTAATTTGCAAGCGAGGCTAATGTAACCCCTCCCGCACCCCCACCCGTGTGACCCCAATACTACCCACACAACCTCACTTCGGTCCTGGCGCTCATCAAGCAAAGTCAAAATTCCCACTGAACCAAGGCATGCCCACTTTCAACACCCACCTACAAACATGCTGCCAAGGAAGCGGCTCGGACCTCTCCATTACACCCACAGCTAACGTGGGCCTCACTCAGACGGGCAGCAAGGGCATCAGTGCTGCCCGCATGTAGACACAACAATACAACTACGGAACACTCACCTTCCTGCTCAGCAAGTCCTCCTCAAGTGAATAAAAAAATCCCTTCAGATTTGACTACTTTGCTGGAGCTCCAGAGGGAGCCCTTGCAGGTTATATGTTTGCTTCTATCTTCCAGGCTACTCCATAATACACCACCTGCAACTGCAAGGCACCTACAGCAGGGCTCTAGCCGAGGGCACCTGATCAAATAAGCGACTGCATCTAATACCCCTGTCACACTACGACGTAATGAGCGAACGTGACCCTAACGTGGTGATATTTTGTCATTACGTTGATGTACGTTGGATTACGTTATGATGACGTCATAATGACGTTAGACTGACGTCGAGCTACGTCATATTACGTCGTGTTACGTCGAGTTACGTCAAGGTTTTGGACATGTTCAAAAATTTTGACGTAGCATGAACGTAAGGGTTTACGTTCGCCGTACGTTCTGTTCACGTTCAGCGAACGTCAATGACGTTAAACAGACGTTAGGTAAACGTTCCTCACTACGTTCCACTACGTTCCACTACGTTCCACTCGTTGACCCACATTAAAGCCAGTGGAAACGTCCATGCGGCGTAATGGGAAAGTCAGGAGAACGTCAGGAGAACGTCAGGAGAACGTCAGGAGAACGTCAGGAGAACGTGCATTCAACGTACGTTCAACGTCTCACTCCTAGCTAACGTCATGTAACGTTCTTCTGGCGATGGAATAACGTTCATAACGTTCCGGCAGCGTCATTACGTTGACCTCTCTCGTTGAATGATGGTATCACTACGCTTTACCGACGTTACTCTCTCGTCCACTACGCTGCATCCACGTTCAACTTGTGCCCAAATTTGCATACTACGCCGAGAAGTTCAACATTCTTCACGTTCTCCCTACGTTGACGTCGTTACGTCGTAGTGTGACAGCCCCATAACAGACTACCTCGGCTTCTGCAAAGACCGTGACCTTGACCCCTTCCGCCCATCACTTTATGATATTCTCTCACTCCTGATCCACTTGGCGTCTCACCTGAGAGCCCCAGGGTATATTTATAATTATTTTAACACAAATAAGACTTGGCTCTCCTCAGTCGGAGGCCCTTCACACCTCTTCGAGACTGAACAGGTTCGCATATTGAAGCGAGGTATTAAAAGGAACTCTCAACATGTTGTCAAGCGGGCAGTTCCTCTCACCCCACAAGACTTGTCACAAGTGATACAGTTCATCACCGCACTTGTCCCAGAAGTATCTGTCTTCTCAGCCACTATCCTGATCGGCTATCTAACATTAGTAAGACAGAGCAACTTAGTCTCCATATCAGAACACGCCCTCGGCCCACATACCTTAATGTTCTATGCCATCGTTCCTTACCCCGACCTGCTCTTACTGAGCTTCCGTTCCACCAAGATGCGGTTCCAAGCACAATCTCCTTTGCTGTTCTCCCTCCCAGCCTTGCCTGGCACCTCATGCTGTCCAGTAGCCATCTGGTCAAAATACGCATCACACTTAGCTCCTTCCCGACAATCTCTGGTATTCCTACTTCCCTTGGGTGTATTCCTCACCGCCCCAGTCCTTTCCCATGCCCTGTCCCTAGCATCGTTCGCCGTGCTCCCACAAGCCCACGTCACTGACACTCCACAGCCTCAGATGTGGGGCCGCCCCTCTCCGACATATGGGAGGCTGGATCATGATCCAGCGACGCCATCAAAACATACTTCAAAGAGACACCCATCACTGCTGCTCCATCAGCACTTATCAACCTCTTGAGTTAAGTGCTGTTCTCACCAATTGACTCTCATGGTGTGATGCCTTAAATGTCTTCCTCATGTCGCTCCAGCATTACCCGCCTCCAGTGTCCAATTGATGAACACTACGGAAGCTAGCCATTCCTTGACTACGGTGCCAGTCACCCACATCCTCGCCATCCTCGCACGCCTCTGCTGAACTGACATTTCCTGATTGATTATCTGATTCATGATATTATGATGATGATTAATGTAACCATTATGATCTAAGTGATATTGAGTAATCATTGAATAAATACAAGTCTCTAAACATTCCTTCTCTCCTATTTCCGATCGCAGCGAATTACGTATGTTGACTAGGCAACATATTTAATTTGTAAGCGAGGCTAATGTAACCCCTCCCCCCACCCCCACCCATGTGACCCCAATACTACCCACGCAACCTCACTTTGGTCCTGGCGCTCGTTAAGCAAAGTCAAAATTCCTCACCCTCCCAACCCTTTTCTAGAAGGGGTTAAGTACTGATCTCACCAATTGACTTATGATGCCTTAAATGTCTTCCTCAACACGACATTGGCCAGTCTCATTACCCGACTCCAGCCTCTGATTTATGAACACTCTGGAAGCCAGCCCTTCCTTGGCTACGGTGCCAGTCACCCACATCCGAGCCAGCCTCGCACGCCTCCATGGCACTGACATTTCCTGATTGATTATCTGATTTATGATATGATGATTACGATAACCATTATGATCTAAGTGATATTAAATAATCATTGAATAAATACAAGTCTCTAAACATGCCTTCTCTCCTATTTCCGGGTGCAGCGAATTATATAAGTATAAATATGTGGAGGGAAATAAATATTCTGTTATCTGTATGTATATATCCCCCACGATGCAACTGATGTGACCCGTTGCGCGTCTCTCCACTGGTCTCGCATTTAACGGCCATTGCCCGGCATCAGTTGCACAGGACGATTTATTTGTCTTTTATTAATATATCACTTAATATCAGGCAAGGGGTATATACAGTATATATATATATATATACTGTATATGTCCTAATAGAAGCATGCTACCCACTAGAAGCACCCACCACCCCCCATTTCAAGATTGAAAGCACACACAAATTCACGATCATAATTATTCAGGCTGAACGCACATAAAATAAGATTATCTCACTTTATTTCAGAGGCACTACAAAAACAAATAAAGTATTTACAATCATATTCAGACTGAATGCACATAAAATAAAACAATCCCACTTTATTTCAGAGGCACAACAAAAACAAATCCATGAAATTCTTTAACTTTGAATAGACAGACGTTCATCCATGTGTCTGCACACGCGCAGTGCTTGTCTATTGGGACATATACCGTATATTGATTTGAAAGAAATCGAGTGGGCAGTTGGATGCGGGTCATCGACAAGGGGGTTGAGTAGACAATGACCAGAGCCAGAGCAGACTCAGGTGTTAGTTTGGTATGAATGCGGTGTCAGCACAGAGGACACCTGAGCATGTTGGTGGCACCAGACGGGATGGCCGAATGAGTTTAGCGTCCGTCCCCCATGTTGGTAGATCGTGGAATTCAAACCCACGGGTTCAAACCCATGTTGATTCAAACCAATCACTTTAAAAATGTATACTTGCTGCTTCCTACCCAGGCACTCAGCATTATTAGGATAGTGCAAGGACTGGTTGGCTCAGTGTCAGGATAATGTGACTGAGTGGGATATCACTATCAGGTCATGGTGCTGGTGGTCTGGTCTCCCAGTGGGCCAACACTACAAAGGTTGCCATGAATGTGCACTGTCACAAGTCGGTACCCGTCCTGATATGACCTTAGGATGTTACCAGGATGTAAAACTCCAACAACGAACCAAACAATATGTTGTTAGGTGCTGCTGTATATTTGTTTGTTATGTAAAGCGCCTGAGAACGGCTTGCTGGATCGGGCGCTATATAAATGTTGTATTATTATTATTTATATCGACCTAATAAACTATATAGTACATATATACCCATGGATTGCACAACTTTAAAGCAACAGATAACATAAACGATACAAATATGTGGACATATTCGACCATAATCCTTTAATGTAAAGTTTGTGTTTGTGACCAAACGGGGTAACCGAATCTTTAAGAGCGCTGGTTCCCCATGGGTTGGAATCCCGACAGAGTCAAACCAAATCTTTGGGACTTATTTGGAGGCTCAACTATGGCTGAGGGGATATGTGGTCAAGCAGTGACTGTTACTAGTGTCAGTGCTACTCGGCCCTAATTGCGCTCCTCAATCGGTGATGTGAGAAAGGCGTAAGCCAGAGAATACTTCACGGGGTTTTATACGCTTCCGCTATTAAATAGAACCAAATCGCGTATAGACGCATGGGTCACTAATTATAGAGAAGGGTCACTCTCCTGAAAACTGGCCACAAGTGTCACATGGAGAGTTCAAATCTAATATTTGAATTTGTAACATGTTTTGGTTGCAAATGAAAGCTGGAAATCTCCAATTTATATCTATGTAAAATATAAATTGATGAGATCGAAAATAAAGGTGTAGTCCATGATTAAGCTATGCCTTATGGCAGTAAAACATGTGCTGCTCTGATGTAGCACATGTTTAGCACACCACACAGTTTGATTGATACAAATTTAAGCAGAATTAAATAAGTTCATACTTAGAAGCATATTAATCATGGCATAATATACAGAAATATGTAGTGCTTATATCGATTTAAAAAAAAAAGTAATTCCCAGCCATGCTTTATTTACTGAATAATTAGTGTACAGTATTTGTGTGGCATCCACACACCACTGGTTACATCTGTGACGGAAATTTGTAATGTTATTTGTGAAGACATCAAACAATATATTTTGTTATTTAAGCATGCATACATGTTAATAAATACTTCCTTTTTTATTTGGGAACTGCTTTCTTTGATATAGCAATGCAATACAAGATGTTAGTAAGGATTTAACCATGTACCATATGTCATGTTACAAATGGCTGACTGTAAAATGGTTTTTTTGGTACAAAAACACTTCATAACTAAAAGGACCAAAGTTGCACACAGTTTATTTTATTTCCCTTATTTCTTTCATCAAATCTGAACATGAATATGAAAAGCATAAGGACAACAATAAGTAGGATGTTTTTTGTATTGATGTTTTACAATCCCATCCCATGCTGACCAGTTTTCAGGAGAGTGACACAGAACGGCTATGACCAAGCCGTTCACTGCAATAGAAGTTCTCAAGGAAAGCAGTGTGAACTCGACTATCACCAATAGTCAATCTAAAGCCCTTTAACTATGCTTAGAACCTATATACTTCTACCATTCCATTCGGCGTCTGATGTCACATAACTACTAGGCCATAATCGATTCACACAACCCGGGCATCTGGGCTCACCCGAGTCGTCAAAATTTCAAATAGAACACCGCGAGTGGAGTCGACAAATACACATGCCGTGTGCAAAACGACCCGACCCCAGTAACCCACCTCTTGGCTGGGGTTTGCTAGGAGCTATGACGTCACATCTGTGGTGGTACCTGTAGGATAACCGCTGCCAGTACAACTCCTACGTGTTGTTTTAATGCTTTTTTTTTTAATAACCCAGATTGTCAGCTTCTACAATCATAAAATACTTTAAATCCTATTTTGCTATACATATATCGGTTATTGAAAAAAAGTATTAAGTTTTAGATTAAGCCACCATTTTGCCCACCCCGAGCGTATTCGTTTATTCAACCCGAGTCTGTAGGATGTGCGCATGCGCCAAAAGGTGGCTCGGGTGACCCGAGTCGATTAATCGATCACGCCCCTAATGATAGCCATGGGGTACTTAGTCTAATGGTGCTGGACAGATCATACCTATCTGCTGGGTGCATCCAAGGTCAAACAGCCCATTCTAAGTGCAATGTGATCGATCTTCTAGGAATATGAATATCTTATTAATATATATATATAGATAGACCGGATGCGATGGCCGACTCGGTAAGAGCGCAGGCTTCCCGTGCGGAAGGTTAGAGTTCCTATCCTGTTTGAGTCAAACTAATGTCTTACAAAATTGATACTTGTCAATCAAATCAATCAATCAATTCTTTTATTTTAACTCTCTGCAAGGTATGTTTACAATAAACTGAGGCGCTACAATAAATGCATACAAATTCCTTACAGACAGAAAGGATCCCAGAAAAGCGATGCTTATCTAGCTGGTCTCCATGTCGCCACCTAACCTTGCGCTTGGCATTACTAGGATAGGACAAGGACTGGTTATCTCAGTATCAAGATAATATGACTCAATGGAAAACCGGGTCATGGTGTCGGCGACCTGGTCTGCCAGTGCGGCAGCAATATAAAGCCGACATGAGTGTGCACTGCCACAAGTCGGTGCCCATCCTGCTATTATCATAGATGTTGCTAGGATCTAAAACTCCATCAAATATACTAGTAATATATATATATATATATATATATATATATATATATATATAGTATAGTTATACGAGTCTTACCTTGGTACAGATGATGGATAACTGTTGTTTTACCGAGGTATAAGCCTCGGATAGATGTGGGCTAGGGAGAGGTAAGCACGTCCGGTACCAGCAATCTTAACCTACTTATTGAGGATAAAAATGACTTTCAAACAATGGATACTATTACTTTACCGAAAAGGTACACCAACGGAATAGATGTGGCAGGGTGTGGCGGGAGGGCCCTAGCCCACATCTATCCGAGGCTTATACCTCGGTAAAACAACAGTTATCCATCATCTGTACCAAGGTAAGACTCGTATAACTATACTATTTTACCTCGGTAAACAGCCTCAGGCTAGCCTCAGGCTAGGGAGACCTTTACATAATTCATTTTTATCCTTAATATCATTCTTTCTTATTATTATAACATTCTAAATTTTTGTTCTCACCTATTCTTGTTAGTTGGCGAGAAGACGCTTTGCAACGCCGGTAGGCTTTTCTAGTCGTTTATTATAATGTTTTGCAAACGACTTAGCCGTCTTCCAGCCTGCATGCGCTAGTATTCTTTTCACAGAAATACCAAGCACCCGTGCCTTGGAGACCATGGCTCCTCTAGTTGAGTGGGAAGAGTATTTACTCGTATCCACTCCAGCCAATTTCAACACCGTAATTGTCCATCTGGCAAGTGTGTCTCGTGAAATCGCCTTATGTGGCTTTATAAAGCTCACTAATAGTTGTTGTGATGCACGTAAATCCTTTGTCTTGTATATATAAGCCCGTATGGCCGACACAACACATAATTTCCGATCATTCGGAAAACAGTCTAAGTGAACCGTTGATAAAGGGTCACCTAACGTGTTCGATTTGAGCAATTTTTCTAAATCAAACGTAGCTTGTTGCTTGTCTATTTCTAATCCAGTTAAGGATAAAGCAACAATCGTCTGTCCTCTGTGTCCGGTTACTAACAATAACAGGACCGCGACCTTAAAACCTAACTGTTTTATATCTAACCACGAGTTGTGAGGCCAAGCCTGAAACAACTTAAATACTATAGAAACATCCCAAAACCGACTATACTTTGGTTTTGGAGGATTCCTTTGATAAATTGAACGAAGTAAATAACAAATAACATAATGTTTTCCAACTGTTTCGCCATCAATTCTAGGTAATATAATTGATAACGCACACCTCGCCGCATTAATCGATCCAAAGGAAAGTCCTTCATCCTCTAGAGAACGAAGAAACCGAGCTACTTGTGAAATCTTTGGATTTGTTGGTTTAACTTTCATTAACAAACAATGTACACCCCATTTCTTTAAATAGGTTGTATACATTTTGACAGTTCCTGGCCTCCAGGCATCCGATACTATCCTATCCTCAGTAATTCTGTCCAATCCAAATTGCTGTAGCTGCTTCCTTAGAAAAGGAATGCCAATAGGGGCGTCGTTGACACGTCGCCGTGAACCACTAGCGGTCCGTGGTGCGTCAGATTCCCGAGTTTTCTTGGGAATCGTATACGATCTTTTGCCAGTTGTGAAACTGCTGGCAGCCAAGGTTGCGTGTCCCAATCGGGCACCACCAGTATCGCATGTGTCCCTTCCAAGCCGATTTTTCTCACTACTCGGCTGATAATGCTAAATGGTGGGAAAATATAAAAATAATTATTTTCCCAAGTAATAGCAAACGCATCTACTTTCCAAGCATCCGGTTCAGGATGCCAAGAAACATAACAGGGTAACTTGTTATTATTTCGTGATGCAAATAAGTCAACTTCAGGTGTACCCCATTTTTCACAAACGAAGTTAAACAAAGGTGTAGAGAGAGACCACTCTAAATGGTCATGGAAATTTCTACTTTTATAATCTGCAAGTGTATTTTGTGACCCTGGAATATGCGCTACAGTCAGCCAGACTTGTTGAGCCTGTGCCCAGTTCCAAATCAGTTTAGATAACTGATTGCAAGACTTTGATTTGGTTCCACCCATGTTACGAATATATGCCATGGCAGTAGTATTATCAGTTAGTATTCTAACCTGTGATTTATTTATCTTTACTAAACTACGTAAGCCCAGATAAATAGCACGCAATTCTAGTGCATTAATATAGTCTGATTTTTCATCATCAAGCCATCTACCTCCTGTTGTGACCCCATCTCGATGAGCTCCCCAACCTTCTAACGAAGCATCAGTAGTAATTACTGTATTAGGTTCCGCCATGCGGATTGGATTTGGTGAACTTGCTATATGTTGCATCCACCATCCAATATCCTGTAACCCTTCTTGCGAAATAAACATCTTTCGCTCAAAATTGCCTTTAGTTCGTGTTAACGCTAAATTTTTATCTATTTCTAGCGACTTAATATGGGCCTTCCCATATAACACAGCAGGTGCATATGAGGTCATTATGCCAATAAGAACAGCAACCTGTCTAATTTTTGGCTTTGATAACTTAATAAGCTGAGTCGCTGTAGTCATAAACTTAATTAGTTTTTGTTCTGTTATCGACACTGTAAGGGACTGTGTATCCAGAATAAACCCTAAACATTTGAGTTGTTTTGTTGGTTTAAACACTGACTTTTGTTGATGTACATAAAACCCCAATTTAGTGAGTAATGCACATAAATCCAAAACTGCATTCACACAACCAATTTGTGTTGATGCTATAATAAAAGAATCATCTATGTATGGAAACATTATGTGACCCTTCCTCGCCATTACCGAGAAAACAGGTTTAAGCAATTTAGTAAATAAACGTGGCGCACAAGCTAAGCCATTCGGCATGCAGGTAAACTCATAGAGTTGGTTATCCCAAATAAATCGAAGAAATTTTCGGTATTGTTCCATTATGGGAAGCGTATAATATGCATCCTGTAAATCAACACTAGCCATCCACGCATCTGGTGTAATCAGATCTCGTGCCGTATCTAGAGAGAACATTTTAAAATGTCGATATTCCACCCTTTTATTAAGGATTGTTAAATCCAGGATCATTCGAACATCACCATTAGGCTTCGGTCTCGAGAAAATGTTTGAAATAAACTGTCCTGAACAGTGTGTCACTTTTTGTATAATTCCTTTCTCAAAGAATTTATGTACCTGTTTAGTTAGTGCCTCTCGTTCAACTGGTTGAATGTTATATGGAAAAGGTATTATACTTTGTACAGGAATTTGTGTAAAGGGAATGTGAACACCCCTAACTATTTTTATAATTTCTTGGTCACTAGTAATTTTGTGCCACTCAGAAATATGATTACTAATATTACCAGCCACAAAGTTTCTTACAGTTTGTGTGTTTTTAGAGGCTTCAGGGACTTGTAAAGTTTGTGTTTGGACCTCTACTTGGACCCGCCCCTGGGGAAAGGTCTCGACGAGTTGAACCCTCGGCCTATTGGCCGTGCGGTGTTGTCGGTCCAGCCTGGGCGAGCGCCCCGGCCCCGAAACCCTTGACCGAAGTTTGAACTCGGTCTGGTTCCTCTGGTGAACCGTCGTGGACGAAAATCCCCTCGTGACTTTTTGAAACGAGGAGCTTCCTGTTTCTTCTTGCCATCCATGTTTTTGCCACTCTTGGCTGCAGTCTCTACCTCTTTATAGAGGTATTGTAGTTGACCGCCAAACATCTTGGTGTTATCTAAAGGTTTCCCTTTAATCGGCTCTGGAGCAAGATAAAGCGTAAACTCCTTCCCCTCATTATCGGTAACCTTCTTAGAGCGAGCCACTTCTTTGCCAGCATCTGTGCAAACTGACTTGAAGACATTTTCATATCTTCGAAACGACAGGTAATTACCTGCCGCCGCTAGCACTGCAATGCCTTTGTCCATTGTCTTAGCCAAAGACGAGAACTTATTTTCACTCTGCATCCTATTAGCCACAGGAACAATAGCTGTTAGGGTAGCCAACACTGCCTTATGCACTGTGTGCAACACATCCTCAAACTTCTTACGGTCATCCGTCATATTGACATCCCGATCCATTTCTTTAATGATGGAGTTGGGAACACCCTTTATGCCTGTTAACTCATCTCCTAACTTGGAGATAACCTCCGCCGGTTTGAACGTGCGAAAATGACCATTCACGGTCTCGCGCATAAGCGTAGTGGTTTTAACCCGCTTAGCCTTTGGCTTCTCCACCTTCTTAGCCACTTTAGTGCCAATGTCCGCATAGACCCCTTCATAAATGGTGTCTGAGTCTGATTCCGTAGAAGTAGACTCAGTGGACGAATCAGAAGAAGAATATTTCCTCTTCCTCTTCTTCTTTTTGGACTTAGTCTTCCGCTTTTTGCGAAAACCAGTCTCTGCCCGCTCCTTGGTGAATTCATCACCCGAAGAAATCACCTGTTTCTTCTTCTTCCTCCGTTTAGGAGAAGGAGGAGGAGGAGCCTTAAGCTCCACCGCCGAGTCTGTGTCCAAGAAATCCTCAAACGAATCCTCTTGGACACTCGGCCTACGCCGCTTCCGAGACACAGGCGATTTGGCAGTCAAGATGTGGCTTTCCAATCGTGCAAAGCGAGCCTCCCAATCTGGAGGCGCAGGCACCTCAGGCACTGCGTCCTCGTCCGGGTCGGAGAGGATATGCGCCCGGGGCTGTGTCGACGGCCCTGCCGACAACACAGGTGAGGAGTCGTACTCCTCGTCCACTCCACTCGGAACACGCCCCTCGGCTGCTGCTGCACCGCGCTTACTCCGCTTCGTGGCCATCGGGAGCTGAAACAAATATTTTTGGTCAGTCCCGGTATATATATATGTCACAATATGGTTGTTTCAAACTCATTTGGACATCTATTGGTGTTAGAGAACGTGTTTATACCGTTATAACACAGGCGTAATAAGCTAAATTTGTGCGTGGGTTGTGGGTCAAGCCCAAACCTTACGCGGGGTCGGGACCAGTGTATCGGCCCGCCCATCCCTCTGTTCCGCACACTTCTCCCACCTGTGACTACTACGTCAACAAGTTGGAGAAAATGCTACGAAACTCGGAGAAACGCCTGAAAAAGTTTTGTCTAGGGGAGTCTATAAAAGAAACCCAGGAGCATCTCCAACATTACTCTCTATTAGAGTACGAGAGAATTTCCACATGAGATAGGGCGAAACCCACATCTCTACCCATAGTCACACGGTGACCCGGGTGTTGACATAACCGCTAATGACCGGTTTGGTTCCTTCGAGAAACCCACTCGAGTGTTCTATCCTTGGTTGTTTATAACCAAATAACTCGTCCAAATTGGACCAACGAAAGTCTAAACTTTCCATAATGATGCTCTAATGCATCATAATTAAGCTAACCACAGTTTTTATTATACTTACTGCGTATTTGCTTGTATGTAGACTAATTTTGCCGGAGCAACCCAACGACACGTTATCCAGTCGTGAGTTGTATATGCTAATTGCTGGTACCGGACGTGCTTACCTCTCCCTAGCCTGAGGCTAGCCTGAGGCTGTTTACCGAGGTAAAATATATATATATATATTATATATATATATATGGAATATTCATGTATGGAATATATGGTAAAATGAGGTGACGAGCTCTTTAAGACGGCAAACCTTCAAACCACATGACCTTGTATTGCGCCTGCGCAATGGGCCGGTAACTAGGCAACGCTTTTCCGCGAACACCTGGTTACCAGGCTCGTAGGCAGACACAGTGACGACGGAATAGTAATGCAATTATTCCGTGGCACATTTAATCAGAAACTGTGCTTTTGACACTTGTCTAAACCACACTGGCTTGTTTTGTACATTTCATAATTGTTGTTGTCATTAAAATTATTGTTTCAGTGATTAAAACCTCACGTTAGTGCAATAGCACCCAGTGTTCCCGCCATGAGATATTATGAAGTCGCCGACTGGCAGCTGTAGTTGTGTAGGCAGGCTAAATAGGAAATCACGACAGGCAAGTAGAAGAAAGGCAGAGTATAGAGTGAAAGTTAGAGAGAGAGCTTGACCCTCAGGTTTATTATTATATAGTGGTTTTAGAATCCAAGATGGCCTGTCACATGACCAGATCCTCCAATGAACAGTAAGCATTCTCATATCCACCAATTAACAGCAAGCACGCTTGTAACCATGCCTTGGTTGTTTTGGCCTCACTGCCCTGTTGTGTCTGAGTGTGCGTTGATCTGTAGCTAATAGTTGGGGGAGAGGGGGTTGTGAGCGGAGCTGCTAAGGCCCTATCACACTAACAGTAGTTCCCCTCTCACACTATCTATAGAATACACAATGTCTATTTAATCTAAGTGAAGGATCACCAGCACTACACAATACCACATGCATCTGGTCACATTACATCATTTACCTTTCATATAACATTTGTAATCCCTTATATACCAGCCCACATCACCCACCAATGTGCATTTATCGGAATATTTTATCAGAATATTTTACAATATGAAATACTAATGAAATACAAGTGAGATAATGCAGATATGCATGTATCAATAATGTATCAATCATCATCATCATCATGCTGTCGGTCGCGATGCGACAAAGACTGCTTTCATTACTTGACTGCCGCTCTCCATTTACATTTCATGAAAGCTGCCTGCAAAAGTGTTGAAGTGCTGCTGGCTTTTGCAAGTTACCAGCGGCACTCTCTCGGGGAGCAAATAGAGGTTTCACACCGGCAAGAACATGTCAAGACAGGCGCAAAACTATTTGTCCCTGCAGTGGCTGGTCGGGAGATGTTGGGAGTTCCATACATCAACCGCCCTTAATACTGCCACAGTGACATGGTTTTCTGTTTAGGGTTTGCTCCCTTAGACTTCGGTTCTGTCAAGGACCTGTACCACAAGGCAGTGGTTTACAACTCTGCAAGGCAGGGGCGTCAAACTCCCTGAGGTATTGCAATACCTGCATACCTGAGGTATTGCAATACCTGCATACCTTTCTAGTTCTACATAGTACACCTGTTCCGATAAGAATCGTTGATGTTCGATGGACCGTACTAAACGGGAAAAGATCTAGTTCCTTGATCGAGGACGAATCGTTACTTGTGGAAAAGAGAGAAAAAAAGCCAATTAACTGTTAAGATTATACATCATTATGCTCAGCAGATAATGATAAGGGTAGGCCGGAAGGAACATAAAGAGAGAAGAAAAAAACTAACTTGGATCTACACACAAAAAACACATCATTATCTTCAGGGAATGTAGACATCTATCTGGCTATCTCTATCTCTATCTATCTATCAATCGATATATCTTTCTACCTCTCTCGATCTATCTATATTTCTGTCGGTCTATCTATCAATCTATCTGCCATTTACACAACACTAACCTGTCCAATGTATCGTTTATAATTGGCTGTGGAACATTTTAATTAGACTCTTGAACTCAGCAGGTTGGTTATGTGGAAATCTATCTATCTGTCTATCTATCTATATATCTACCTATCTATATGTATGTTTGAATATCGACATATCTGTCATGTACACAATACTAACCTGTCCAATGTATCGTTTATAATTGGCTGCGGAACATTTTAATTAGACAACTGAACTGGTATCAGCAGGTTGATTAGGTAGAAAGCTATCTGTCTGTCTATGTATCTATCTATCTATATATCTATCTATATATATGTCTGTTTGTATATCGATATATCTGTCATTTACACAACACTAACCTGTCCAATGTATCGTTTATAATTTGCTGTGGAAAATGTTAATTAGACAACTGAACTGTTATCAGCAGGTTGATTAGGTAGAAATCTATCTGTCTGTCTATCTATCTATCTATCTATCTGTATATATATATCTATATGTCTGTTTGTATATCGATATATCTGTCATTTACACAACACTAACCTGTCCAATGTATCGTTATATAATTGGCTGCGGAACATTTTAATTAGACAACTGAACTGGTATCAGCAGGTTGATTAGGTAGAAATCTATCTGTCTGTCTATCTATCTATGTATCTATCTGTATATCTATCTATCTATATGACTGTTTGTATATCGATATATCTGTCATTTACACAACACTAACCTGTGCAATGTATCGTTATATAATTGGCTGCGGAACATTTTAATTAGACAACTGAACTGGTATCAGCAGGTTGATTAGCTGGAAATCTCTCTATCTGCCATTGACATAACAATAAGCCGTCCCATCATAGTCTATAATTCGCTGAGGAACAAATTAATTGCTTGTTTTTAATTATTGAGGTTTTACATCCTAGAAACCACCTAAGGTCATATGAGGATGGGTACCGACTTGCGACAGGGTTCATTCATGACGACTTTTTGTGCTGCCCCACTGTGAGACCAGGTAGCCGGCACCATGACCCGATATCCCACTCAGTCCCATTATCCGGATACTATGCGAACCAGTCCTTGTCCTATCCTAGTAATGTCGAGCGCCAGGCTAGCTAATGACAAGTTTCAAATGTGTAAGCCACCGGTTTGACTCGGTCGGGATTGAAACTCCCGACCTTCCGCATGGGAAGCCTGCACTCTACAGATTCGACCTCCACGTCCGGCTTAGTGGTTCTCCGCATAGTGTAGTTGAGATTGCCACAGTTTTGAATATTTTGTTAACATATGGCGAATATTCATGGATGGAACCCATGGTGACATCACGTGACCAGATCACGTCTCACTGTATTAACTGTCTCACAGCACTATCTGTCAACCCACCACTGCCCCAGGATCGACACATCTTTCAAACACACTGCATAGTTCGATGGTTTTAAGTTACTGTCATTTTCTGAGATAAATATATTAGGTCGATCATTATAACATATCTACCTGACCAGACGGGGTCGACAAATGAGTTGAGCATCCGTCTCCCGTTTTGGTAGATCGTGGGATTCGAACCCACAGGTTCTAACCCTGGCCAAGTCAAAGCAATGACATACAAGTTGATATTTGTCACTTTCTAGCCAGGCTCTCGGCATTATTAGGATAGGGCAAGGAATGGCTGGCTGAGTGTCAGGATAATGTGACTGAGTGGGATATTAGGTCATGGTGCTGGTGGCCTGATCTCCCAGTGGGGCAGCACTGTAAAATCGCCATGAGTGCACACTGTCACAAGTCTGTACCCATCCTGATATGACCTTAGATCTTGCTAGGATGTAAGATAAACGAACGAAGAACCTATTTTACACATAAGTTACGGACATAAAATACACCTTGGCAGCTTTGCAGTACCTAGGCATTAGGAAACGGTTAAAGTCTCCCAGTCAGACAGCACTATAAAATCGCCATGTGCGCACACTGTCACCAGTCTGTACCTGTCCTGATATGACATTAGATGTTCCCAGGACGTAAAACTCCAACATCAAACCCCAACCAATTATAATCTACCTTACTTTAATCTGAAGTAATCTTTCTTTAAGATGACTATCTGATGAGATATTTGAAGTAGTAAATATACTAATTTAAGTGTGACATGCTTGTCAAAACTCTGACTCCATAGGCTTCAGCAGTGACAGAGTCTATGAAATGGGCTTATTATGCCTGCAACAAATGCTTATTAAGGATTTCAGTATCTAAGTTGAATACGTAGGTTCAAATCTAGTTATCAGTGGGATCATCGAAATATTTCAACATTTTCATAGTCGTACAAAGTGTATGACCGGGGTAGGGGGGGGGCGTCAGTCAAGTATGACTTTTATTGTTTAATAAAATGTTTATGTTTTTCAGCGAACTAAACAAAAATTGTCTTTGTTTCTGTCAATCAATCAATCAATCAATCAATAGTTCCGTCCTCTACTCGAGGGTTGGATGCAATGGTTCTCCACTTGTCCCGATGGTGTGCTGTTCTGATAGACTGTGAATAATTCAAGCCTGTCCACTGTGAAATATTTGTAAACCATGATGTTATTGGTCTCCCTCTCCCTCTGCTGCCATTCACCTTCCCTTCCAACAATGTACGGTATATTGAACTCTGTACATTAGTTTATTAAGGAAGTGAATGTTCAATCGCGAACAATTAACATTCCTCATCCCACTGCTCCTTGCCCTATCCTACTAGTAATGCCGAGCGCCAGGATAGGTAGTGACAAGGATAAATTGTTACATCATTGGTTTGACTCGACCAAAACCGGAAGCGGACGCTCAACCTATTTGGCCACTTGGTCTGAGTCTATAGTAAAATGTTGATTGTGTACTCTTTATTTTTGGAGGGAGAGGTGGGGGAGGGCAGTGGGGGGTTGGAAAAGTTGTACTCATTGTACTACCTTGAAAATGTTGAAAACTTTCGACTGGCCCTTATGTATAAAGTTTGTTTTCTTTAACAACGCCTCTAGAGTAAATTGATTTTTATCATTGGCTATTGGACGTCTAACATATGGTCATTCTGACATATTTCTTTGGCAGAAACCCACTGTCGCCACATAGACTACTCTTTCTGATAAGCCCCAAGGGGTCTTTTAAATGCATGTTTCCACAGACAGGATATCACATACTACAGCCTTTGATGAACCAGTTGTGGACCACTGGTTGGAATGGAAAATAGCCCAAACTGCAAATGTGTCCACTGAGCTGAATCGATTGGATGACCCATACCATCACAGGTGAACACTCTACCGCCTGAGCTACGTCCCGCCCCCCCCGGGCCCTTATGCATATACATAGGCTGGGGCCGTTGTTTAGTCTCTAAAAAGCTTGACAGGCACAGTGTTAAAAATGCAGCAGCCACAGGCCAACGACTAATGGTGCAACGCTTGCGCTTATATTGGAACTGGAAAAAGATACGAGCCCAAGCCGGCTTGTAATGCTGAACCTGTTAGGGAGCGTTCCAATATTACGCAGCGCTACTTTTTTCTCTAATTTAGACACCCATCCACTACCTTGTAATGCTCCATGACGCTAGACCAGACACGCGACATAATTCTTGGCCCCCCCCAAAGCCTTATAATTATTGTTATATAACATTTGAATGGCCCTTTTAGGTGTGAGCACAAAATAATTTCTAATGGGTTTTCATACTCAGCTACTTTACCTTATTACTACACTTAAGATAGGACATTTTTGCATTGACATTAAAAAAGAAATCATCTATCTGTAAGTATTTTTCATGGGCAGTGATGAAAATGGGGAATGATGCGCCTTCGGCAGGATTCAAACCAACACTTACTGCCATTTTCAGGTTGAGCATGCAAGCAAGAAGACTGGGTACAATATGTCCCATTTTCATCAACCATATGGCAGTAACTTTTAATTTAAATGGCTAACATTTGAGGTATTCAAAGTGCAAACAAGTCAAATTAATTTTGTGTAAGTGCGTCAAAACTCAGACACCAGAGGTTTCTGCTATAACAGGTTCTGCTAAGATTATTGAATATCCCCTTCTATGCAGCAACACGTGCTTAATAAGTCAGCCAGTCTCTAACTTATCTATGTAGAATTAAATCTAGATAATTATTTTGGTTTTTGAACATTTCAGCTCTCAACAGATTATTCAGTTTTAAGTCAGCCACAAGAACTGTTGTTGATTCCTACCTATCTTGTTTTCCTCTTTTTTTTTTCCTTTTCAGCTTTAAATATCCTAAGCCATGAGAACTGTCACCGCTTCCTACCTAATGGGGCTGTCACACTACGACGTTTCCCACCAACGCGCATCGATATGTTGCTTTTTTGGTCGAAACGTCGGTACACGTCCGGTACGTTACCGGTGCGTTAACGGCGCGTTACCGGCCCGCCGGTACACGTTGAGGGATAGCAACGTGTGAATGAACACGTCGGCGCACGTCGGGTCGCGCCGATCGTTTTGTGCTTGCACAAAACTTTCGACGCGCGCCAACGCGCGCCAACGTGTTGGATCGCGCGTTACCGGCGCGTTGGCAAGACGTCGACACGCGTTATCAGCGCGATGGGCGCGTTTGCACGACGTCGACACACGTTACCAGCGCATTGAAGGAACGTTGCTCGCACGTTGCTGTGTGTGTCTGTGTGTGTGTCTCTGTGTATCTGTGTGTGTCTCTGTGTCTCTGTGTTTCTGCTTCTGTGTCTCAGTGTGTGTGTCTCTGTGTCTGTGTATGTGTTCTGTGTATGTCTCTGTGTGTGTGTCTCTTTGGCTGTGTGTGTGTATCTGTGTCTCTGTGTGTGCCTCTGTGTCTGTGTGTGTGTCTCTGTGTTTCTGTCTCTGTCTCAGTGTGTGTGTATCTCTGTGTCTGTGTGTGTGTCTCTGTATGTGTGTGTGTCTGTGTGTCTATGTGTATGTGTGTGTGTCTGTGTGTCTCTGTGTTTCTGTCTCTGTATCTCAGTGTGTGTGTGTCTCTGTGTATATGTGTGTTATGTGTCTCTGTCTCTGTGTGTGTCTGTGTGTGTGTATCTGTGTCTGTGTGTGTGTCTCTGTGTCTCTGTGTGTGTCTCTGTGTCTCTGTGTGTGTCTCTGTGTTTCTGTTTCTGTCTCAGTGTGTGTGTGTCTGTGTGTCTGTGTGTGTCTCTGTGTCTGTGTGTGAGTATGTGTGTCTGTGTGTGTGTCTGTGTGTCTCTGTGTTTCTGTCTCTGTCTATCAGTGTGTGTGTATATGTGTGTGTGTCTGTGTGTCTCTGTGTGTGTCTCTGTGTCTGTGTGTGTCTCTGTGTCTCTGTGTTTCTGTCTCTGTGTCTGTGTGTGTGTCTCTGTGTCTGTGTGTGTCTCTGTGTTTCTGTGTCTGTCTCAGTGTGTGCCTGTCTCTGTGTATGGGTGTGTGTCTCTGTGTCTGTGTGTGTCTCTGTGTCTCTGTGTGTCTCTGTGTCTGTGTGTGTCTCTGTGTGTCTGTGTGTGTCTATGTGTGTGTCTCTGTGTCTCTGTGTGTCTGTGTGTGTCTGTGTGTGTCTCTGTGTGTGTGTATGTGTGTGTGTGTGACTGTGTGTCTCTGTGTGTGTCTCTATGTGTATGTATGTGTCTGTGTGTGTGTCTCTGAGAGAGAGACACACACATACACTCTCCCTCCCTCCCTCCCTCTCTCCCTCCCTCTCTCTCTCCCTCTCTCCCTCCCCTCCCTCCCACACAGAGACACACATGCAGACACAGATACACAAACACAGACACAGAGACACACACACAGCCACAGAGACACACACACAAAGACACATAGACACACACAGACACAGAGACACACACAGATACAGAGACACACACAGACACACAGACACACACACAAACACACACAGACACAGAGACACACACAGACACAGAGACACACACAGACACAGAGATACACACACAGACACACACAGACACACACAGACACACACAGACACATAGACACAGAGACACACACACAGTCACAGAGATACACACACACAAAGACACAGAGACACACACAGAGACACAGAGACACACACAGAGACACACACAGAGTCATACACACAGACACACACACAGACACACACAGACACACACAGACACACACATACACAGAGACACACACACACTGACACAGGGATACACACATAGACACACACACAGACATATAGAGACACACACAGAGACACACACACATACACAGAGAAACAGAGACACAGATACACATACAGAGACACAGACACACACAGAGACACAGAGACACATGCAGAGACACAGAGCCACACACACAGACACAGATATGCAGAGACACAGAGACACAGACACAGAGACACATGCACACATACAGAGACACACAGACACAGAGACACACACACACAGAGACACACACATAGACACAGATACACACACACAGACACAGAGACACACACAGAGACACACACATAGAGACACAGAGACACACACACAGACACACAGACACACACACAGACACACACATGGACAGAAACACACACACAGACACAGAGACACACACAGAGACACACACAGAGACACAGAGACACACACACAGACACACACACATAGAGACACAGAGACACACACACAGACACACACACATACATACACAGACACACACATAGACACAGAAACACACATACAGATACAGAGACACATACACAGAGACACAGGGAGGGAGGGAGGGAGGGAGGGAGGGAGGGAGGGAGGGAGACCTTTTCCGCCCCGCAACGTCGATACCCGTTGACGGCGCGCTAATAACACGCTATTATCACGCCACCAACACGCTGCCGCCCGTCCAACTACCCCCCGAAACGCCGAAAAGTTTGACGTTTCTCGACGGGTTGCAAATATTTTCCGCGTTGCCAGCACGCCGGCAGAAACGTCGTAGTGTGACAGCCCCATAACTTGTTTTCTCCCCCTTTTTTTCTCTTTTTCTTTTCTTTTTTTTTGGACTTGCGTTCAGCTTGCCTGACGAGATCCGACTGGAAGGTCTCAGGATCCCCTAACCGGAAGTGCTAATAGCAGCCTGGGCTCCGCGCAGGCGCACAAATACTCACGCAATGTTATACAAAGGTCAACTTCCGGTGTTTTGGCTCGGGGTGGCCGGGCATACATCAGCGTAGGTGTGGCAGTATGAGGAGCCTGTGCACACAACTGACAGTGTTGCCATGGCAACTGGGATTACATGTTAAGCACAAAGAGAGCTGTAAACCAACACGAGAACGGAGTTTAACATAATTGTTGCTATGGCAAGTGGATCACCAAACTAACCAATAAAAACCACACATAAAACATACCTCCTATATTTACCTGATATATTTACCAAATTTATATATTACGGAGGTTTCCCGTGCCGAAGGTCGGGAGTTAGATTCCCAGTCGAGTCAAATCAACTGATCAATGACATACAAAAGTGATACTTGTCGCTACCTAGCCTGGCACTTGGCATTAACAGGATATGGCAAGGACTGGTTAGCTCAGTTTCAGGACAATTTGACTGAGTGGGAAATCGGTCATGGCACCGGCGGCTTGGTCTCCCAGTGGGAGCACACTATGAAGTGGCCATGAGTGTGCACTTTCACAATTTGGTACCTATTCTGATATTACCTTAGTTGTTGTTAGGACGTAAAACCCCAACAAACATGATCATATATAATTCTTAGCAGCCTGGTCTCCCAGTGGGACGACAGCACCATACATTTACAATGAGTGTGCATTATCACAAGTCGGTACCTGTGCTGATATACCTTAAATGTCACCAGGATGTGAAACTGCGCCAAACAAACACTTCAAGTGAATTAATTCCCTAACAAAAGTAGTACAAAATTGGATTAAGTGTGCTGGACTAAAGCTGTATTCACACGGGCAAAATGTAAGGCGATCTACAGAAGGCGATTTATATGAAGCGATCTAGGCGCGCATTCACACGGGCTGAGTTTCAAAGTGTGTCGCATTCACACGGGCAGTACTTAGGGCGGTTTAAGGCGGAAGTGGATATCTGCGCATGACCAAGTCCAGACTAACCAGCGCCAGTTTGGGTTCGTCGACGTCGGCACGAGAGAGTGTGGGTTCGACCTAGATATGTATGGACTGAATCGTATTGGTTTGGAACGGTCAAAACTTCTGCTGGGCAGTGAAAACCTTAAAATAAATCATGAAATAAATATCTGTGCACAGCTAGAAGTTTCATAGAGCAAATTTACCGGAAAGTCAACACACTCAGGTCTTGACTGTCACGTTTCCCTCGACTGCGCATGCGTGTGATGTCATAAATAAAACGATTCAGCGTAGATCAGTTCCTGTAGACCACCTTGCGAAGCGCTTTACATTAAACGATTAATGTAAATCGATTCAGCCCTAAACCGCCTCAGCCGCGCATTCACACGGCAAATGTGAGTCGAACTAGGCAAGTCAATTTATATGAATCGATTTAACTTCCCCGTATGAATACAGCTTTAGTTGCGGCTTGGATAGCCCATTCCGATTGCAATGTGGTTGCACTGTCTGGAATATGAATATTTTGATAAGATATATAGATTATTGTTTGTTTGTTGTTTTACGTCCAAGCAACATCTAAGGTCATATCAGGATGGGTACCCACTTGTTTCAGTGCGCACTCAAGGCAACATTCTCAAAACTAAACCACTTACTCAACTTGCTTTGGTCGTAATGCTTGCATTGCGTTTGATTCACGGCGGAGGAGGACCGCCCCCGCTTCTCAGTTCCCCCCACCCCTGTTATGTCACCCCCCCCCCCTGCCCTCCCCTTATAACGCGGCCCGCCGCTGCCTCCAGCCACTCCGCCTCCTCCGCAGCGCTCACATTTTCCCAACCACCCCTGCTTTTTCATTTTTATTGTTTTTCCTTTTCTTCTTCTTTCTTCTTTCCTCGTGTGGAGGGCTCTTCGGGGCTCTTCCCTCCCCACTGACTCTCCCCTGGATGACCTCGCCACACCTGGCAGGACCTGACAGTCCTGAGATTTCCAGCGACATTCTGACATTAGGTCCTTTAGCATTGCATTGTCCACCTCATTTATCTATATCCTGTCTACATTGCCCTCATGTCCCTGTTGTTCTCCTCATTGTCTTTTTGATTCATTTTATCCTAAATAAAATGTTTTTCTCCACCCCCGCCATTGTCCCTCCTTCGGCGCGTATCAAAATATCCAACATTGATACTGGTTCACTTGTTAAGCATTTGTTGCTGAATAAAAGGGTACATACTAATTCAATTTAACAGAAAATGTTACTGCTGAAGCCTCTGGTATCCAAACCTCTACGTACATGCTCAAATTAATTTAGCCATGCTGTCCAAAGTTAGCCATGTTAAAACTGCATAGTCCGATGGAGCGTTACATTTTCAAAACCGAAACAATTATCTAGATTATCTAGAATTATCTAGATTTTATCCAACATATCAAACTTTTTTTCTTTTTCTTTGTGATGGGTGTATTTATGCTGCCCATAACGGTTAAGTCTAATGACTTGTTTTCGCCGCTAGACAGTAATGGTCTTGTGACTCCCCTTCTTGTTATCACTTTCAGTTGTTGTGTAGCTAACTACTGCGTGCATTCTTTCTCTGCTTGTAAGCATTCTCCCACATCCTCCAAACCTCTGTGAGTTTGTTCATTCTACATTCGGATAATTGCTTGGCTACCACTTAGAGATACTGATGTATTTATTAAGCATTTGTTGCCACGTAGAAGGGAATATTGCTGCAATTTAATAGAACATGTTGCTGGTGAAGCATATGGTGTCAGGGTGTTGGCGTGCTTGCCAAAATTAATTTGACATGTTTCCACTTCAAATATCTCAAAAGTTAGCTATTTAAAATAAAAATCACTTCAAACTAAAGCAAGGTAGATTATGACAATCTGATTAATATATTTATATCAGAAACAAGTGACTGAACGTCAACATCGGACTATGCAAAATTAAGTGTCGTGCCATGAATTAATCAACAATTCTATCCCATTTCAGAAAAACCTGCTACAGCATTTCTAGCTCCCAGAACAGGAAGTTAAAGCGTCAGCCTTTGAAAACATTGTCTATTAATCATTATCTAGTTTGTGTAATTAACTAAATAAAATAACTCAAGGAAGTGCTTGTTCATCATATTAGCCTATCTAACATTGAACATTGGACTGAGTACCAGACACCACCGGACAAAGAATTGTCTAGTCCAGTGGTGTTCGGTATAAAAATGTACCGAAATGTACCGGACAAAATGAACGCTAAATGGAGAAGGAACGTACATTAACGAATAGCCACCAGACGATAAACAGACAATAACTGGACGACAACCGATTGTCTAATGGATGGACCAGACACCAACCAGACACCAACCGGACACCAACCGGACTGATCACAGATGCGCCGAAAACCGACGGACACTGCAGGAAGCAAACCGGAGACGTAATGAATGGGTACCAGACATGAAACGGACAAAACGGACAAAACGGACTTAAACTGGACATCAACCGTACACGTCAGTCCAGTGGTGTCCAGTACAAGTTTTGTGTATGTTCAAAACTTGTACCGGACACTGCCGGACACCACCAGAGATAGAACGGACATGCCAGATGGGTACCATATATAAATAGTAGCTATGCAGGAACATGCACGGAACGGGAGGGAAAGGGATCGGCGAAATACAATATATAATAATAATACATATTAATACATTGGGTAAAGACATAATAATAATAATAATAATAATAATAACGATTAGATATATAGAGAGGGATTAACTATTCCTCCGCACCTTTATATTCGTATAATACTTATACCTCAAATAAACCGTACATTGCCGTATTTCACCGGACAGTGTCCGGTTTCTGTCCATTTCCTCAATCCGGTGAGGTCTGACTGCGGCTTTATGTTTAAAGAAATATCCTTTTTTCATTGCTGATCATAGAAAACCACAGCGAGTGAATAGATGGTCAGTTGTTGGAATTTTACATCCGGGTAACATCTAAGGTCATATTACGACAAATATCACCCTTAACTATCCTTACTCATCCTTAGTCATCCTCGCCCACCAGACATGATTCGTCGGAGGATTAGCCAGGTATTAATGCATTACCGGCTTGCGCTAATGAATTTAATTAGCTGTCGCAGCGCCACCGCCGGCAATCACCGAAATTAATATGGGGTTAACAAGACTCGTTCTGAGCGAGTTCAGCAACAGGAGATGAGTTCTGTATTTCGCATCGGTGCTTTAAAAAAAAAGTGTGTTTGTTTTATTGGTGATCACACACCTGGTACTGCAAAAGTCACCGCTCGATATCAGCTGATGTATTAAAGTTGCGTAGTTGGAGTTCTGCAGGGTTCAACTATGGGCCCCCTTCTGTTTTTAATCTTTATAAATGATCTACCCCAAGTATCAGAGGATGCAACATTCACATTATTTGCAGACAATGCAGCACTCACAGTACACAATAAAGATTTACAAATAGCAACCGATCAGGTTCGGACAGTGCTGACCAGGGTTAACCTGTGGTGTAGTGAAAACAAATTATCCCTTAACACCAATAAAACTGAGTTTGTCATTTATGGCACCAAAGCAAGGAAGGCAAGAGTACAACCCATAACACTGCATATTGGCGGAAATCAAATTGAGGAGGCAAGTGCATACAGGTACTTAGGAACAGTGATTGATTCTACCTTAAATGGGAATCAACAGCTGGCTAGACTAACTCAATCATTGGCACTAAAGATTACTACAATTAAGAAGATGCAGAGCTTCATAAACGAAAATACTGCCCTACTGCTATACAAATCAACAGTTCTACCAATAATAGACTATAATGATATAATTTATGGATTGCTCACAAAGCAGCAACTGACTAAGCTACAAAGGATCCAAAACTGGGCGTTAAGAACAATTTATTGGAGCAAAACACTAAGTGTAAGGAAATGCATGACAAAGCAAACCTAGATTACCTAATGCTTAGAAGAGATTCACATCTCTTATCACTTATGTACAGAAGAGACAGAGAGACCCAATATATAGACAACACAAAAAGGAATACTAGATGGGCTGATTCCACTCTACTCAAAGTCCCCAAGCCTTCCACAAACAAAATAATTAAAGCACCAATTTACAAAGAGAGCATGATGTGGAACAACCTACCAGCCAGAACCAGGGCAGTGTCCTCTTACCTAGAATTTAAAAACTCACTAAGAGTACATCAGATTGGGCAGGACCTCATGCAGTTGCAGTAAAGTATGTTCCATGGCGTCACCATACCGTAAGTGTCAGACCACCGAACCCTCAGCCTCAGTTTCTCCCCCCCCCCACCCCTTTTTTTTGCTGTTCCTAATATTGATCTAATTATATGACACTACCAATAATAGACCATATTACTATGGAACTTTTGGGTTACAGAATTTCATTGTATTACATGCTGCAAATTGTGTATTCAACAGGTATTGTATACCTTATTCTATATACCTTTTGTGTAAATAACCCTGAATTGAAAAATGGCTGGAAGACCAGCGCTGCCTGAGTGGAATGTAAATAGACATAGTGATGCTGGCAGGGCTGTGTGTAAGAGGCACTCAGGGCCTACCCCCTCCCCATCGGCTGGTTGGGCTCAGTGTCAGGATAATGTGACTGAGTGGGATATCAGGTCATGGTGCTGGCGGCCTGGTTTCCCAGTGGGACAGCACTCTAAAGTCGCTGTGAGTGCGCACTGTCACAAGTCTGTACCCGTCCTGATATGACCTTAGATGTTGCTAGGACAACAACCAAACAAACAACATCGAGAATGCCGATCCGATTGTGAAAAGTATTCCCTGGCCTACGTCACTCTAACAGATGAGAAAGGTCATTAGATTGCTTAACCAAATGTCTTTTTTGTTTGTTGGGGTACATTGGTCGTAATGCTCGCATTGCGGTTGATGCGAGGCGAGGGAGGACCCCCCCCCCCCTCTCTCTCTCCCCCCCCCCCCTCTGTCCTCCAGTCCCTCCTCACCTAACCCCCCCCCCCCCCTCCTTTTCCCTTATAACCGCCTCCAGCTCTCTCCTCCTGTCACTCGCCCTCCTGCCTCCACACTCTGCACTCCTCACATCTTTTTCTTTGGCTTTACTCTCCAAGCACCGCACCATGCCTAACGGACGAGGCCGGGGGAGGCGCGCCGCCCGCCGCGAGGCCCAGCGCATATCAGATGCAGGATCGACCGGATCGACTCACTCGTCCGCCTCCTCCTCGCCCCCTCAGGCCGCCCCGCTCCCGCGGACCGCCCCCGGCGACCCCCCCTCGGAATGGGGGCGCACCATGCAAGCCACGCTGCTCGACACGGTCGCGGCTTTGGAGCGCATGACCGCGAGACTCGACGTGATCGACGCCCGGGATGGGCGCGGAGCCGCGCCCCACCACGCCCCCGCCGCGGCCGCCGCGCCCCCGCCGGCGCCGCCCCGTCCGGCTGAGCCCGCCCGCACGGCCCGCCATACCGTGGGCGGGGCTCACCCGCCTCCGCCGCCCCCTGCCGGCAGCTCCGGGGGCCATCCATCCGGACTACCTCCGCTTCACTAGGGGAGGGGCAGCCGCCTCTCACCCCTCGGAGGCGCCGCCTCCACTCCACTACCGCGACGCCCACGCCCACTCTGCCACCTCCGCCGCAGATGCCGTCCGCGAGATCCTCGACTCGGCCGACACGCACAATGCCGGCCGACGCAAAGGTATTTCGCCCCACTATATATTCCCCTGTGATCTCATTGAGCGGGGGGCGGAGAGGAAGGCGGTGAAGCGAGGGGAGGCCACCAAGGACGAGTACTCCCCTCGCCCTCCGCATGCTGGAGGTGCACCCCGCCTTCCCCGCCCACTCCCTTCCCGGACTCAGCCACCACGCCCTCACCATACATCGGGACAATCTCGTCCACCCCTGGGCTACCGTCCGCCGTTATTCTGAGACGGTATTTACCTGGATCGCGGACGGTAGGCTCCCCCACGGCTGGCACGACCCCGCCGCCATCAACATGCTCCGGATGGAGGCCCTCACCACCCCCGCAGCCCCCCTCTCCACCCCCGCCCGCGCCCACTCCGACCCCCCCCGCCCCGCCCCCAGACCCCTCCTCCCCCCCCCGCCCCCAGACCGACACAAGGACCCCCTACCTCCGGGAAACCCACGGCGCCCCCTGCCCCTCCTGGAACCGTGACCCTGCCTCATGCGACCGGGCAGGCGCCGGCGAGTGCCACGGGGAGGGGGCGTCGAGGTATCGACACACGTGCGCATATTGCGCCAACGTGCGCAAATTCCTCACCATGCACTCAGAGGCCGTGTGCAACAGTAAAAGGACCCGAGACCGGGGGGGGCCCGCCCCCGCGGCGGATTTTTAGTCCGCCGCGCCCTCCAGCCCGGCCCGGAGGGACCCAGCCGGCCCCACCCACCCACCTATGCCGACCCACACGCACCCACAACCGACCTCCCTCACATCTCACCGCCTCACATCTCGCCGCCTCACATCTCCCCGTCCGCCCGGCCCGCCCGCACCACAGGGCGCCCAACCGCTTCCCCTCAGATCTCCCCGCCCCCCCACACACGCCCGCCAGCAGAGCACCCAGCCACCCACGCCACCCCGGGCTTCAAAGCCCTCCCCCCGGCCGCCCCCCGCCGCGGCCCAACAGACCCGCCCTCTCCCGGCCGCCCCGCGCAAAACCGCCACTCCTCTCTCATCTCCGCCGACCACCCGGCTCTCATATCCGCCGACCACCCGGCCGACTCCCCGCGGCCTAACCACAGGCCCCGCCGCCCCCCCCACACCCCGCTCCAACTGACCGCCCTCGCCCCCCTCCCCAACCCTCCCCCCCTTCCCGCCCCCCCACCCCCCTCCCCTGCCGACACAGCTTACCTCACCCTCCTACCCGGCCTCCCCCCTCACCCCGACCCCCCCACACCCCCCCCCTCCCCCACCTCCTTCGCCGCCCCCCTCGACCTCCCCTACCGCTCCTCCTCCCCCATCCCCCCACCCCCCACCTCCCCCCCACCTCCCCCCCACCACGACCTAAGCGAGCACATCTCTGACGTCGTACAACCACACATACAGGACACCCTCCCCGCCGCCCCCTCATGCGGCCCCTCCCCCCACCAATACCGCCCCACCCTCCTCGCCATCTGGCCCCACGCCTCTAAGGAGGTCTGGACCCGCTACCCCACATTCATCCGCGCATACAACGCACTCAGGGAAGCGGGCCTCCCTAATTTTTTGGCCGCCCGCATTCCCCTCCCCTCAGGCCTCCACATCCCCGCCTGGCGTGACCGCCTCCGCGACTACCCCGACCCCGCCCTCCTCGACCTCCTCGAGTTCGGCTTCCCCGCCAACTTCTCCGCCCCTTCCCCCCCCCGCCCAACCTTCACCAACCACCGCGAGGCCCCTGAGCACGCCCCCCATATAGAGGCCTTCATAACCACCGAGCTCGCCCTCGGCGCCCTCGCGGGCCCCTTCACCACCCCCCCCTTCACCCCCTGGACCCAGGTCTCCCCCATGATGACCCGCCCCAAATCCGATCCGGGCAAGAGGCGGGTCATCGTCGACCTATCCTTCCCCCCCGGCGCCAGTGTCAACGCCGGCATCCCTCGCCGGGAATACCTCGGGAAGCCCCACTCCTACACCCTCCCCTCCGTCGCCGACCTCGGGCGCCGCCTCACGGGAGAGGGCTCCGGCGCCTACCTCTGGTCCGCCGACATCTCCCGGGCATACCGGCAGCTACGCGCCGACCCCCTCGCCTGCCCTCTATATGGCATAACCCTCAACCAGAGGATATATGTCGACCTCGCCCTCCCCTTCGGCTGCCGCTCCTCGGGCGCCGCATGTGTCCGGGTCACGGCGGCCGTCGCTTGGATCATGAGGCGCGACGGATTCCACACACTCGTTTACGTGGACGACTTTGTCGGGTGCGAGGCCTCCTACCTCAGGGCCTGCCAGGGCTTCGACGCTTTCCTCGCCCTCGCCGCCGCCCTCGGGCTCGACGTGGCCCCCGGGAAGTGCCACCCCCCCGCTCTCCGCCTCACCTGGCTGGGCTTCGCCCTCGACAGCGAGGCCATGACGGTGCGCATCGCCCCCGACAAAGTCGACGACCTCGTCGCCTCCTGCGAGGCCCGCCTCACTTCCCCAGCCGTGACCAGACGCGAGCTCCAGAGCCTCCTCGGGCGCTTGAACCACGTGGGCAGCTGTGTGCTCCCCGCCCGGAGGTTCATGAGTCGCCTCCTCGGGGCCCTCCGCCGCTGCTTCGGCTGCGCCTCCCTTACCCTCGACGACGACGCCCTCCGGGACCTGAGGTGGTTCGCCCTCTACGGCCGGGCCTCCAACGGCCTCCACCTCCTCCGCGCCCCGGCAGGGCGCGTCCACGTCATAGAGTGCGACTCCTGCCTCACGGGCGGGGGGGCCTACTCCGCCACCCACTGCTACGCCCGAGGGTACACCCTCGACTTCCGGGCGCGGTTCCCCGACATTCACGAGTTGGAGGCCGTCAACCTCGTGGTTGCACTGCGCGCCCTCCTCCCGGAGGACGTGGCGGGGGCCACCATCGTCATTAACACCGACAACATGGCCTCCGCCGCCTCCCTCACCTCGGGCCGCGCCCGCGACCCTACCCTCGGGACCTGCGCCCGGGAGCTCTGGCTCCTCGCGGCGACCCGAAGCTTCACCCTCACCATTCTCCACAAGCCCGGGGCCGAGCTGGTCCTCGCCGACGCCCTCAGCCGCGCCCACCTCGACGGACCCTGGGCCGAGGTGGCCCGCGCGGGCGTCGCCCGCCTCGGGCTCCGCAGCGTAGCCCCATCACACGACGCATTCCCCTTTAACCCCGGCCTCTGATTCAGGTTTCAGTTCGGCCGAGGTGGAGGATGTCGCCCGCCTACGCCTCGCGTCTCTGGCTCCCTCGACATGGAGGAACCGCCGGCGCCAGGCCCGCGACTACGTCGGCTACTGTGTGGCCCGAGGGCTCGCCCCCCTCGCCCCCACCGACTTCCAGATCGCCGCCTACACCGCCTCCCTCTACGCCCGCGGCCTCGCCCCGGCCTCCGTCAAAAACGCCATCTCCGGGGCCCGGACCTGGACCGGGGCGGCCGGGGGCCCGACCGCCGCCTTCGACTCTACCCTCGCGAGGGACGTCTCCCGAGGCGGCGAGCGCGCCTCCACCCACGCGCCCCGCCAGGCGCCTCCTCTGACGCCCCCGCTGCTCGCCCTCGTCATCGCTCACCTCGCCCTCGCGGGAGAGGCCTCCCTCGCCCCTCGCGCCGCCCTCCTCCTCGGGTACTTCGGCATGCTGCGGCAGTCCAACCTGCTGTCGCCGAGTCCCGAGGGCTGGGGGGGCCCTCACACCATCACCCGCGGCGACGTCGCTCCCGCCCCCGGCGGCCTCCGGGTCACCATCAGGACGTCCAAGACCATATCCGCGCCCTCGGGCGCCGTCGCCCTCTTCGTTCCTGCCTGCCCGAGGCCGGGCCTCTGCCCCCTCGCCGCCTGGAACGCGGCGACTCGGCAGAGCCCCGCGCCCCCCGGCGCTCCGGCCTTCATCATGCCCTCGGGGCGGCCCCTCGACCCTCGCACACTCACCGCCCTCATGCGAGGCGCCCTTCACGCCCGAGGTGTCCGGGGGGCTGACGCTTTCACCCTCCACAGCCTCCGCCGGGGCGCCGCCCAGGCCTGCCATGCCGCCGGGGTCGACATCTCCGACATCATGGCCCAGGGCACCTGGACCTCTGAGGCGGTCCACGCGTATGTGCCCCGCCTCGCCCCCTCGGCGGCCCCTCGCGCCCTCTCCTCCATCTTGGTTGAGGGCTCCTCGGGCCCACCTACCAACCACTGACATTGACACTGACATTATTATCATGAGCATGCATTTGACATTACATTGATTACCTATTGATCCTCATTTTGATCTATTGTACCACCACTATGTTCATGATACCCTCGGGCACTTAATGAATAAACTGCCCTCTTTTTCCACTTCCGCTTTCTCGTCCTTCCTTGCCGCGCATCGGTCGTAATGCTCGCATTGCGGTTGATGCGAGGCGAGGGAGGACCCCCCCCCCCCCTCTCTCTCCCCCCCCCCCCCCTCTGTCCTCCAGTCCCTCCTCACCTAACCCCCCCCCCCCCTCCTTTTCCCTTATAACCGCCTCCAGCTCTCTCCTCCTGTCACTCGCCCTCCTGCCTCCACACTCTGCACTCCTCACATCTTTTTCCCCACCCACCATCCCTATACACCAACTCTCCACTCTCCGGTTGAGGGCTCCTCGGGCCCACCTACCAACCACTGACATTGACACTGACATTATTATCATGAGCATGCATTTGACATTACATTGATTACCTATTGATCCTCATTTTGATCTATTGTACCACCACTATGTTCATGATACCCTCGGGCACTTAATGAATAAACTGCCCTCTTTTTCCACTTCCGCTTTCTCGTCCTTCCTTGCCGCGCATCAGTTGATAAGGTGGGGACATTTCAAACGTGGACAATTGGTCTTCCTCATTCCGCAACCCTGTCCTAGTAGTTCCGCGTACCAGGCTAGGTAGCGACAGGAAACAATTCTCAAGTCATTGGTTTGACTCGGCCAGGGTTCGAACCCGGGGGTTCGACTCCCACGACCTCCCAGAATGGGAGGCAGATGCTCAATCCATTCAGCCATCGCGTCCGGTTTGAGCGTCCGTTTCTTATTTTGGCAGGTTGTGTGTTGTGACTCAACCCCCCCCCCCCTGCACCCCCAGGTTCAAACCTGACCGAGTCAAACCAATGACTTACAAATTGGTACTTGTCGCTATCTACCCTGGCATTTGGCATACTTATGTTAAGGCAAGGAGCAGTGGAATGAGAGAGACCAAATGTCTGCGATTGAAATTTCCCCTGCTGAATCAAATAACATAACTAAAATATATCAACAAATTAGTACCAAATGACCCAAACAGCCTCAGCTTGTAAGCAGTGAGTGCCGCAGTCTTGAAAACGCCCTAAATAGCTCTAAGAGAATAGGTTCTTTCAAGAAATACACATTATGAATAGACATAATTGTGGATTTATATTGTTGCATTGGTCATCTTACTGACAGTTTAATGCCCGGTACACACCTCCCGTATACGACCTAAAACTGCCCGTTTCGCGACTAAGTTTGAGTTTTAGTCGTTAGGTGTGCAACCCCCTAGCACACCAGAGCCTTGCGATTCGCGACTTAAAACTCAGTTTTAGGGCTTAAAACTCGAATCGCAATACATTCGAAAAATGAATCGGCCAGATTTACGTCGCGAAACAGGACGGGTCGGGTTGTGAAACGCAGTCAGTTTTAGCGCGTGAATCGTATACGGGAGGTGTGTACCAGGCATAAGGTTTGACATTCAGAATGTATCGCTAGCTCGTCTCCAAGGACCCTTACACTCAACCTTCATATCACAAAATAAGTCCTTATTAACCCCGTCACTGAACCGTCTTGGACAAATAAGTTGGCTAATTTAGGTAAGTGTAGTCACCACAAAAGGTTAAATTATTACGAAGGCATTGGTCTTTTGTTTCAATTAGTTCATATGGCTACTGACCGGAAGTACTGATGGTTTAATGCTGTGGCGGCATTTTAGTAGGTCATGCGATTAGAATCCCCAGGTTCAAATCCTGGCTGAGTCAAAACAATGACCTACAAATGTAGCCTTGTCGCTACCTAACCTGGTGTTCAGCATTATTAGGATAGGGCAAGGAGCAGTGGAATGGGGAAGACCAATCGTCTGCGATTGAAATTTCCCTTGCTTAATCAACTAATGTACGAACAAAATACGAATATATAATCAAAGGTTAATGAGTACAAAAGTATCTAAGTTGGATAAACAGAATCAACACTACATAAGTGTTTTGGTTTAGTAAGGTTTATGCTTTTATTACAATAGGCAGCTCTAATAAAGATCTTATCTTAATAAAGCTTTTATCTTCGTTCCCAACGTAAGATAAACATCTAACCCTTTTGAGCCTTACTTTGAAATGAATCGCCTTCAGACAATGGGGTTAAATAACGCATGTATGATCAAATGTCAATTATGGCAATAATTGAGGTAATCAATTTTCATTAAGCTATCGATTGGGTAGGCATTTCCACCTAGGAAACGCATGATCAGCAAGAATGGAAAGATAAATGGACAGAAAGAGCACAGTCTTAAAGCTGCATAATCCGATAAATGGACAGAACGAGCACAGTCTTAAAGCTGCATAATCCGATAAATGGACAGAAACAGCACAGTCTTAAAGCTGCATAATCTGATAATGGACAGAAACAGCACAGTCTTAAAGCTGCATAATCCGATAAATGGACAGAACAAGCACAGTCTTAAAGCTGCATAATCTGATAAATAGACAGAAACACAGCAGTATTAAAGCTGCATAATCCGATAAATGGACAGAAACACCACAGTCTTAAAGCTGCATCATCCGATAAATGGAGAGAAACAGCAGTCTTAAAGCTACATAATCCGATAAATGGACAGAAACAGCAGTCCTAAAGCTGCATAATCTGATAAATGGAGAAAAAAGGCGCAATCTTAAAGCTGCATAATCCGATAAATGGACAGAAACAGCACAGTCTTAAAGCTGCATAGTCCGATAAATGGACAGAAACAGCACAGTCTTTAAGCTGCATAATCTGATAAATGGACAGAAAAAGCACATAGTTAAAGCTGCATAATCTGATAAATGGACAGAAACAGCACAGTCTTAAAGCTGCATAGTCCGTTAAATGGACAGAAACAGCACAGTCTTTAAGCTGCATAATCTGATAACTGGACGGAAACAGCACAGTCTTAAAGCTGCATAGTCCGTTAAATGGACAGAAACAGCACAGTCTTAAAGCTGCATAATCTGATAAATGGACGGAAACAGCACATTCTTAAAGCTGCATAATCCGATAAATGGACAGAAAAAGCACATAGTTAAAGCTGCATAATCTGATAAATGGATGGAAACAGCACAGTCTTAAAGCTGCATAATCCGATAGATGGATAGAAACAGCACAGTCTTAAAGCTGCATAATCTGATGAATGGACAGAAACAGCACAGTCTGAAAGCTGCATAATCCGATAGATGGATAGAAACAGCACAGTCTTAAAGCTGCATACTCTGATGAATGGACAGAAACAGCACAGTCTTAAAGCTGCATAATCCGATAAATGGACAGAAACAGCAGTCTTAAAGCTTCATAATCCGATATTGGACAGAAACAATGCAGTCTTAAAGCTGCATAATCCGATAAATGGACAGAAACAGTGCAGTCTTAAAGCTGTATAATCTGATAAATGGACAGAAACAGCACAGTCTTAAAGCTGCATAATCCGATAAATGGACGGAAACAGCACAGTCTGAAAGCTGCATAATCCGATAAATGGACAGAAACAGCACAGTCTTTAAGCTGCATAATCCGATAATTGGACAGAAACAGTGCAGTCTTAAAGCTGCATAATCTGATAAATGGACAGAAACAGTACAGTCTTAAAGCTGCATAATCCAATAAATGGACAGAAACAGCACAGTCTTAAAGCTGCATAATCCGATAAATGGACAGAAACAGCACAGTCTTAAAGCTGCATAATCTGATAAATGGACAGAAACAGCACAGTCTTAAAGCTGCATAATCTGATAAATGGACAGAAACAGCACAGTCTTAAAGCTGCATAATCCAATAAATGGACAGAAACAGCACAGTCTTAAAGCTGCATAATCTGATAAATGGACAGAAACAGCAGTCTTAAAGCTGCATAATAAGATAAATGGACAGAAACAGCACAATCTTAGAGCTGCATAATCCGATGAAAGCATCAAAGTTTCAAAACCAAAACACTTAGCTAGATTTGAATCTACTTATTTTTGTTCTGCTTTGTTTGTTAAACATTGGTTGATTAAACGGGGTAATTTTCAATTGCAGACAATTATCTTCCTCATTCCACTGTTGCTTGCCCTTTCCTATATAACCCCATTAAACCAAGTTTGGTTAAACCAAACGATCGGTTAATCCAAATCTTTTTATCGCCGGCCTGGCAAAATACTATGATTTATCATATAAAAAAGTTGGTTAAACCAAAGTCGGTTAATCCAAACAATAGGTTAATCCAAACTAAATTTTCGGACCCCAGGCCACTTCCAGTACGGTTAAACCAAACTTGCATGTGCTTATAAGGTCATCTGTGATGCCACCGATTTTTTTATATGATAAATGGTAGTATTTTGCCGGGCCACCAAAAAAAAGTTTGGATTAACCGATCATTTGGGTTAACCAATCTTGGTTTAACGGGGTTATACTGTATACACATAAAAAACAATAATCAAAGTGTCCAAATACATTGCATATTACATTCATAATGCACCCACGTTTTTGCCAAAGCCAAGTCAAAGTCGAAGCCAAACCTCGGTTAAACCAATGATTGGTTAATCCAAACAAATTTCTAGGGTCCCGTCAAGTTTGGTTTAACGAGGTTATACTGTAATGCTGAATTCCAGGCTAGGTAGCGACAGCTATCAATTTTTAAGTCATTGGTTTGACTCAGCCAAGGTTTGAAACCGGGGGTTTGAATACCACGAGCTATCAAACCGGGAATTGGGTGCTGAACTCATTTGGAAATATCAAACTTAGATAATGGTACACTTTAAAAACATTGTTAGCTGCATAGAAGGAAATACTAAGTTTATTTAACATAAACTGCTACTGCGAAAGCCTACAACGTAAGAGTGTTGATGTGCTTGCCAAAAATAATTCGGCATTTCACTTCAAATATCTCCAAGGTTAGCCATTTAAAATAAAAGTTACTTCAAACTAAAGTAAAGTAGATTATAACGATCAACCTGATGTATTTATTTTTAGAAAATGGCAGAAACTCAAAACCACCAGACTATGTAACGTTAATAACAAATGTGGGACGCTGAGATATGTGTGGATCAGCGTCTCTGAAATAAGCCTTCGGCGCCATTGCAATTAGCCCGCCCACAGTCGGACGAGGCTATATATATATAAACAAATATACATATATATATATATTTATATATATGGTTGGTTGGTTGTTGGAGTTTTACATCCTGGTAACATCTAAGGTCATATCAGGATGGGTACTGACTTGTGATAGTGCACACACATGGTGACTTTATAGTGCTGCCCCACAGGGAAATCAGGCCGCCAGCACCATGACCTGATATTCCATTCAGTCACATTATCCTGACACTGACCTAACCAGTCCTTGCCCTATCCTATTAATGCTGAGCATCAGGCTAGGAAGTGACAAGTACAAATTTGTCAAAGTCATTGGATTGAATCGACCGAGAACCAAACTCCCCATCTCTCCCACACGAGACCCGCGCTCTTTCCATTCAGCCAGCGCGCCCAGTATATATATATATATATATATATGTAAATGGTGTATGTGGTTTATGTGAGGATAAATAATGGAAGGATGTACTACGCCTATTGTTTTTGTATCCAATTAGCGAAGGAAAGCTGACTCTGCATGTCGTGCCATGGTGGCGCCACCATCGGCCGGCAACATCACTTAGACCCCAGTCACACTAGGCATACAACCACTTTGCGACAAAAAAAAAAAGGTTGTGACAAGTGGTCGCAAGTGGTCACAAATGGTTGCAAAAAGATCTCATTTGGTCCTCACTGGTCACCAAGCTCTTGACGACCATTTTGGTCACAAGTAGGTTGCAGGAGTTGCATCAAAAGCCTCTCTGCGAATTTGGTCGCTAGAAGGTCGCAAAGCTTGTTCATGGGGCGGCAATCAGTCGGGGACCATCACCGACTGTGGCCGCACTGCCAAGCATCTTGCACGAACTCGGCGATCAGTTGGCAATCGGTTGGTGAGTGGTCGCGGACTGTCTGGAACTGATTTGCGACTGATCTGCAATTGAATACCGATTGGTGGCAAACCAGTCGCAAATCAGTCACCAACCCGTCCCGGACCGCTCGCCAACCAATCGCCAACCGATCGCCGAGGTGTCGCAGGTGCTTGGCGATGGCCGCAAGAGCGCTAGATTCCCATGCAGAAGGTCGTGGGTTCGAGTCCTGACCGAGTGAAACCAATGATTTAAACACTTGGCGTTCTGCATTGTTAGGATAGGGCAAGGACTGATTGGCTCAGTATACCCCCACTCAGTTATGATATCCATTTACTATCAGGATAATGTGGGATATCGCGTCCTGGTAATGGCAGCTCAGTATCTTAGTAGGGTAGGGCTATATTTTTTAGTTTTTTTGTTGAAGATTTATACTGCCTATCATGGATAAGCCTGAATAGGCTTGTTTTCACCATTAGACAGTTTGTCGATAGAAAGCCCGAGCCTACACTTTTACCGACCCAAGGGATTTTTTACCTCCCACACCACATAGACATGGTATGAGAGCAACTGGCCTTTGATGACGCTGTAAGTTATACACAGCGGTGGAAATCCAAATTGGCAGAGATGGGGGCACGGGGAATCGAACCACCGACCTTCAGATTAGGAGTCCGACCTAAAAAAAAGTCAGACACTCTAACCACTCCGCCACAGAGAATGCCACAAGTCACCACCAGTGCTCACTGTCACAAGCCAGTGCCAGTCCTCACAGGACTTCCGATGATGCTACCGGGCGCGGTGGCCGAATCGGTAGAGTGCAGAACTCGCGTACGGAAGGTCGGGAGTTTGGTTACCGGTCAAGTCAAACCAATGACTTATCAGATTCGGACTTGTCGCTTCCTAGCCTGGCGCTTGGCATTAATAGGATAGCGCAAGGAATGGCTAGCTCAGTGTCTGCATAATGTGACTGAATGGGATATCAGGTCATGGTGCTGGTGGTTTGGATCCCCAGTGGGGCAGCACTATAAAGTCACCATGCGTGTGCAATGTTCCAAGTCGGTACCCATCCTGATATGACCTTAGATGTTGCCAGGACGGAAAACTCCAACAACCAACTAATCAATGTTTCTAGGGCACGCAATCTCCACAAAGAAACGTGTGTCTCAAAAGCAATGGCGGTGGTATAAAGAGCTTTCTGCTTAAGCCGGAAATGGTTCCCAAGTAGCCGTCCTGATATGACCTTAGATGTTGCTAGGGCATAAAACAACAAACCGAGTAGCCGGAAGTGGCTAGAAAGCGGAACGATACATTATTGCATGAATATTTATTGCCCAGGAACCCCGGGATAGACCTTCCCGCCTGATCTGAGCTGGCTTCACTGTGAATGCGCTGCAGTAAATGATGCTGTAGAAATGGCGGCATTCTGGTTGTCGTCTGCTTTTAGGTGGATCATCCAAGAATGGATCAGCTGCCTTAATTATTCACTAAATGTTACGTGTGTACACTGGTTTTAACCCGTGCTGCGCATGTATTGTTAATAACATGTTTTTAGTGACTACTTTTCACATTCCATATTAATCTTGATGGTTTTTACTAACTTTGGTAACCAGAGTGGCATCCATTTTGAGTCACATAACTGCGAGTGTTGTTAACTCCGCTATAGTATTAGATAGTGCCACTGATATGGTTTACCGCATAATGGTACAGATAGATTCCACCAAATGGCGGCACTTTATTGAAACGGGATCGTGCACGAGTCTGGAATATAGCAGAGAACATAGATATATATATATATACGCAGTTTCTGAATGTAGCCAGATACGATGAATATATATATATATAATGACAGTCCAACACAATAATGGTCCAGAGATTGATGCTGAGCCTAGCTTTAACCCATGCACAGCACAGGTTAAAGCTAATATATAGTATATAGTAGTTTATCTGCATAATGAATAACAGGAAGACATGATAGTCGGTTAGAGTGTATCTGCTTAGGCTAGAGGAACAATATGTGCCTTACCTTATAAAGAAACAAATTCAGCAGTAAGTGAATGAATTAGGTCAATCAGCAGAAACGAGCAGTGGGAGGTGATGCCACCGTCGTGACTGAGGTTGAGTAGGTTGGAGCAGTAGATTGATTGATTAATTGGTGGTTGCTTTACGCCGTGTCCGCAGCATAGGCCATATTCACGGCGAGAAATTCTTCTTTTTTTTTTAAACCATTGCTTTTACATGTAAAAGCAGACAATCAATTATGTGCCAATAGACACTCATTAAATTAGAAAGCTGACAATCATATATTTGTGGTCAAGGGAAACAAATTCCCATAGAAAAAGAAAAGTTGTATTAATAATTGATAGAATCTCTTTAGTAAACTATATGAGGTGGAACAGTCCAGCTGCCCTCAAAAAGGCTAAAATGTTTTCCTGATTTACCTTAGTAAAAAGGTCATGCATACTGTCTACAGTGTAGAACTGTTGGAGCACGGCCAAAAAATCAACGCAACTTAGTCAAATGTGTTTGAGTGTCAGCGGGGACTCACACCCAATACCTTCAGCGGGAGGTTCCCCCTTGAGCAGAAAAGCATGTGTAAGCCAGTGGAGCAGTAGATGACTAGCCCCAGATTCCATCACCTGATTACTGGTGGGTGGAGCTGAGGAGTGAGTATCGAATTCCGAGTTATCATACTTGTATATTTCTTATACAGCATATATACAGGAAGACATGATAATGGGTTTGAATGTATTTTCTCTGGCAAGAGGAACACACGTCTGATACAGTTTTATCGGACTAAGTAGGTCACAGAGACGCTAGAGCTGTTACTGTAGAACAATCTGGGTTTTCTTTGGGTACATTAATTGATTGAGGCCCTGTCAGATATCGCCGGATTGAGGGAAACGGACAGAAACCGAACAAAGTCCGTTTTGTGTCCGTACAAGTTTTGAACATGCACAAAACTAGGAACGGATGCTGCTGGACTGACATCTAGGGTTCTTGTCCGGTTTGAGTTTGTTTCGTCCGTTGGCTATCCGTTCATGTCCGGTTCATGACCGTTTCATGTCTGTTTCATGTCCATTTGTCTTGCAGGCATTGACTCGATAGCGCAACATTTTGACACATTTTAATACAGTTTTATACTTATCACCACCGGACTAGACAATTCTGTCCGTTGCTCAATCCTGCGAGGTGTGACAGCCGCTTTAAGCAAAGGAAATTATCTGGGTCTGATTCTATATATCCAACTTCGATACACGCGCACTCGGTAAACCTTTTTTGCTGGTACAGTAGTTGATTAGGCAGGGGGAATTTCAAACGTGGATAATTGATCTTCCTCATTCCACTGCACCTTGCCATATCCTAGTAATGCCGAACGCTAGGCTAGATAGTGACACACAAATACATTTTTTATTCAAAATGTCATCGGTTTGACTCGGCCAGAGTTTGAATCATTCAAATCTTATGACCTGCCAAAAGCATATGAGGACGCTCAACCTCTTCACCCACCCCATTTGGCTCTATGTTATATTGAACACATTTAAGTACTTATTACATGTATCTTTCCCATGTATTAGGTGCAACCAATCAAATGCAGCAGCTTAAACCATATAAAACAACAAGCACACAATTCCATCTCTCCAATGACGACTGCAATGTTCTGATGAATAAAATATTTACTATATACACACAAGCACACAATTCCATCTCTCCACCACTTCCCATCACCCATTTTGAGACACCAATCCATTACTATCATTTATTACCAACATCAAAGAGGTTAGCGTAACTAACTGTCATTGACGACTGGAGGAGCCAGTGCCTCGGTAATGATGACTGCGATGTTTTGATGAATAAAATACCCACGTATATACAACGTATATGCGGATGTAACTCCACACTTCCTTTCAAAACGTATTCTTTCATTTTAGGTAGGGCATTTGAGGCCCAGCCAGGTGCATTACTGTTCTCGACTATTCACTTCCTGTAAATAAATAATGTACCCACCAATACTGTGTTGCCGTGCAATTCTTACATTTACTATATACACACACATATATATATATATGTATATATATATATTTATATACATAGATATATGATTAAGAATTATGCTGTATAAGAATTATGTGTATGTATAAATGTCCACCTTTATACAAGTATTATGCTAAGCAATCAGGGCTTCCTGGCTTGAATGTGTGGGGATTCTGGAATCTTCTGTGCAACGCGGTTATACTTATAGCAACTTGGTGCACAGTTGTCGGTGGGGACAGGTAAGCGAAGGTAACAGGTCAGCTGGTCCTTCCTGTCCCACTACCTGTTGGTCACTTCTGCCTGATTTTTTCTTTTAAATAAAGAGATCTGGGTCTTAGAGTCCAGCCAGAGGATATTGCTCACTCCAAACTGTATTTGTGTCTTGTAGTTATTGCTACTATAGCGCAGATAATATGAGTATAATAACCTGAAATATCCCTCCTGTCCCTCATCACTCACTCAGCTCCATGGACTGAGGGAGTCTGTCTTAGTCAGCTACTGCTCCAGCCTCCCCAACCCCAGCTCCGATGGTGGCGCCACCACCCCTGCACACTGTAACCGCCACTCACTGTATATATATATATATATACATCTGCGCAGGGGGGGTGAGCGGTGCATGCCGGATCCCCACCCAGACCTGCGTAGGTGTGGGGGGGGGGGGGCACTCCAGATCTTACAACACATGATAACGGTCTTATCATTATCGATATAATATATATATATATATATGAGACTGTCTGAAAAGGTGCTAAGCAATATGGCAAAAACTTTGTCCATTGTAACGATCAACATACTATCTGCTTATGCATTTGCTCAGGATAAACTGATTTGTTTTTTACATGATGTTTCATAATCCCAATAGAATACATATTGATTTGAAGCAAATGTCCTTGTGTTTTCAGTGTAACCGTTTCTGTGCTGTCTTGTGTCAATCGTTACAATGGACAAACAAAAAAGAGGTATCACCTTTTGAGACAGGCTCATGTATGCATGCTTATATATAATCAAATATACACATATAATCAAATATACTCATAAATATGTGTATGTACATTACATTACCTCATTGGACGATGAGAATATTAGATGTTGCTAGGACGTAAAGCTCCAACAAACAAATCAATAACCACATGCCTGCTGATGACCAAACCTGCTAGTGTTCTTTACTAATGTAGATTGCAGTTAAATTATCATAGCAAATATTTTACAAATTATCATAGCAAATACCACACCGTGTAGGTGTATTCACCCCAGCCCCATGCCAGTGTGTATACTGAAGCTGTGACCTGGCGAGCTGGGTCCCAGCTTCAGTCCTTACTGAGGGACCAGCGAAACTCGGAACGTGCGTATTCTTCGAACCCCCTTTTATATACCTAGCGCCTGCTGAGCCCACCCAGTTGCGGTGCATGCATTATACATGAGTCCCAATGGACTAGGATTCGGGAGACTGACGAGGCCATGTCAATGGCAGCAAAGACTGTTAAACGTCAGTAAGACTGCTCATTCAGAGAAGAGACACGAGTAATGCAGGGTCTCTCTCATCAACCTGTATTTATTATGTGGTGTTCTCTGTGGTGGAGTGGTTAGAGTGTCTGACTTTTTTCTAGGTCAGACTCGGTTCGATTCCCAATGCCCTCCCCAATTTGGATTTCCACCACTGTGTATAACTTACAGCGTCATCAAAGGCCAGTTGCTCTCATACCATGTCTATGTTCGTGTGGGAGGTTAAAAATCCCTTGGGTCGGTAAAACTGTAGGCTCGGGCTTTCTGTCAATACACTGTCTAAGGGTGAAAACAAGTTTATTCAGAATTATCCATGACAGGCAGTATAAATCTTCAAGAATGTGTAATGCCTTCAATCGAAAATATTCAGCGGATTAAATTTGTGATCGGTACAGTGAGTGAGGATAATAGCCGCTGAGGCATTGGCGAGCAGGTGGTGCCACGTGGGGAGGTCAGGAGGTACCAATAGATGACCTAATGAGTAGGTGAGCAGCCGATGACTTAGTGGTTGCGGAGTAGATGGATCTTCCGGCTTATTATACTTGTATCATGGCTTATACAGCATATATATGAAACATACTATATTCAAAATTGACGATAATTGGCTGCAATGCGTTCGATTTGGCGGGAACAACACATTGCCTCCTCTGTCTGGCTCTGCACTTGGACTTGACTTGACATGGATGGACGAGTCCACCATCCATCCGCCCGATTGGCCACTGACATGTCACACCTTTCTTCCCGCCACCTATAGCTTGCCGTTTTCTCTTCACTTATTGGTGAGCCAGCAATGCACACCCCAAAAAACATTCTGTATAACTACTGTCTTTATTTTTCCGCACACCCACCCTACTATTACATGTGATTTTTCTTTAGGGCTGGGCCTGAAATATACTTTTGTTAACCTACACTTTCCTTCTCATCTCATTCTTTACCGGATTCATCGTACATCGTTCTGATATGAACTTAAATGATGCTAGGACGTAAATCCCCAACAAACAACAAATAATTTGGCTATATATATGTCAGTTATGATGTAATTATAAACCTTCCCCTATCCTTATAGAACCTTAAATATTACAAGGACATAAGGTCCGAAAACCAACACACAAAACACAATTATAAATCTCAATCAGTTGAACAATTATTTGTAGTATACAATTACATATATTCAAATTATTGTGCAACAAACGAAAAACTTCTAGTCCTCGTATAGGTCCACAATCCCTTATCCAAAATCCTTGGTATTTAGGAATTCAGAACTTTTCAGATTTCAGAATAAATGTATACACAGTTAAACCTCTCTAAATCGACCGACCATGTGGCTGACTTTAAATGGTCCATTTGGGGCGGTGGGCGGTTTAGGGAGGATTTTTTTTTATCGTTACAATGGTATTGTATGGGTGATCGTTTGGGACCCAAATAAAGCGATCAATATAGATGAGTGGTTGATCTGTGGAGGTGGTCAGTTAGAGAGGTTTTACTTTATACACACATACATGGACTCAGATTCATTCCAGACTAAGTGCCCCAGACCCCAGTGGCAGCACCCCGTAATCTGATAATCAAACATGAATATTGGAGTTAAAACATGAATCATCATCATCATCATCATGCTGTCGGTCGCGATGCGACAAAGACTGCTTTCATTACTTGACTGCCGCTCTCCATTTAGCTCTCTGCTGTGAGAGTTGCGTCCATGAGTCGGTCTTAATATCGCTCAGCTTCAGGTTTCTCTTGATGGTATTACATTTCATGAAAGCTGCTTGCAAAAGTGTTGAAGTGCTGCTGGCTTTTGCAAGTTACCAGCGGCACTCTCTCGGGGAGCAAATAGAGGTTTCACACCGGCAAGAAAATGTCCAGACAGGCACAAAACTATTTGTCCCTGCAGTGGCTGGTCGGGAGATGTTGGGAGTTCCATACATCAACCGCCCTTGATGCTGCCACAGTGACATGGTTTTCTGTTTAGGGTTTGCTCCCTTAGCCTTTGGTTCTGTCAAGAACCTGTACCACAAGGCAGTGGTTTACAACTCTGCAGGCCAGGGGCATCAAACTCCCTGAGGTATTGCTATACCTGCAATACCTGTATACCTGCAAAACATGAATACTGGACTCAGAACATGAATACTCACATTAAGCGGGATAAATACACACTACAAATACGATTAAAGTTTATTCATAAGCCACACGGAGAGAAACAAAATTCGGTTTTCAAAGCTTTTCAGATTTTAGATTTTCGGATCTGTGATTGTGGACCTGTGTTATGTCTGTCTCATGCGGTAGGGATCTACATCATACATGTCCTCGTGCAGAATGCTGATCAGGGAAAATGTGTAGTTATATTATGTGCATAGAGCTAAGTCGAGTCGTATCTTATTGCAATGTATTATAGACATTGACAAAATATACAAGCCTCACTCATGACGACAAACCGTCTTCAGTCCACATATTAAAGTTGCATAGTCCGATGGTTTTGAGTTTTTGTCATTTTTTTCCGAGATGAGTATATTAAATTGATCGTTATAATCTACCTTACTTTAGCTTAGAGTAAGTTTTATTTTAAATGGCTAACTTTTGAGCTATTTGAAGTGCAAACATGTCAAATTAATTTTGGCAAACACGCCAAAACTATGACACGCTAGGCTTCTGCAGTAACAGGTTCTGTTAAATTGGCGCAGTATTCCCTTCCATATGGCAACAAATGCGTACTAAGTACATCAGTATCTAGGTTAGATAAGTAGAATCAAATCTCGATAATTGCTTGGGTTTGAAAATATTGATGCTTTATTGGACTATGCAGCTTTACGTACCTCAAAACTCTACGCCTGAAAGCGCTAAATATTCTAAAGGAGACATTTTGTCCATCTAGTACTGAGTCTTGATTCGGTCATAACTGGACTATGGCAGGATAATATACGGTTCTGGTTCCGCGAGAGACTTGTATATATTCGTTGGGTGGACACGGGGCACCGCCAAGGGTTCAATTTGGTCCTCGGTGCTTTTTGTACTTTACCTGTTCATATCCTTTAGTTTGGTTTGTTTGTTGTTGTTTTCCGTCCTAGTAACATCTAAGGTCATATGAGGACGGGTACCGACTTGTGACAGTGCGCACTCATGGCGACTTTATAGTGCTGCCCCACTGGGACACCAGGCCACCAGCACCATGATCTGATATCCCACTCAGTCACATTATCCTGACACTGAGCCAACCAGTCATTGCCCTATCCTAATAATGCCATGCGCCTGGCTAGGAAGCGACGAGTATCAATTTTAAGACATCGGTTTGACTCAACTAGGATTCGAACCCACAAACTCATGGTTTTGGATCTCCCGATATCCCAAAACAGGAGACGGACGCTGTACTCATTCGGCTACCCTGTGTGGTCTCACAGCCTTTATGTCAAGGTAAATGAACCATCACTTGTATATAGAAGAACTAAACGGGCCATGTAGTCCGCGGTTAAACTGAAGACAGCCACCAGACGGCGTGGCCGAATGAATTGAGCGTCCGTCTCCCGTTTTGGTAGATCATGGGATTCGAATCCACGGGTTCGAACCCTGGTCGATTCAAACTAATGACTTAAAAATTGATACTTCTCGCTTCCTAGCCAGGCGCTCGGCATTATTAGGATAGGACAAGGACTGGTTGGCTCAGTGTCAGGATAATGTGACTGAGTGGGATATCAGGTCATGGTGCTGGTGGCCTGGTCTCCCAGTGGGGCAGCACTATAAAAGTCATCATGAGTGTGCACTGTCACATGTCAGCACCCGTCCTGATATGACCTTAGATGTTGCCAGGAGGTAAAATTCCAATGATCAACCAACCTGAAGACCACCCGGTTCAATCCTGCGTAGAACTCTCTTTAAAAAAAGTAGAAACGAGTCTATGTATGTATGAAGCCAAACCGAGTTTCATTCAGCTCTTAAGGTTCTGTATGAAGCCTCACTTGGTTTTGTTTCTACCATATTTCTCAGATATATTAGGTTAATGCATATTGCATGTGGTATCAGAGTTTTGATGTGTTTGTCTAAATTAATTTGGCATGTTTGCAACTCAAACGGTGAAAGAAAGACAAATCCCTGACCTAAAAACGTACACAAAATATCTGTGCAAGATAAAAACTGGAAACCCCAACTGAACTGCACCACAAGGGGGCAGGTGATATGTCACGGCCCACCAACTGGACAGCCCAGGGCGGGATAATCGGAAATATAAAAGCCAGATAACATATCCAACAACAATATAAATCAAATCAAATTCAAACAAACATAACTCAACCACCTATTATGTACAGGCCTATGGACATGTAAATAAAATAGGCTAGCATATAATTAAGTAGAAAAAAAGTGGAAAACTCTTCTCAAGAAAACCCCAAAACACTACCATAGAACCTTCAGAAAACAACTAACATAGTAATAAGAATAGAACAAAAATACAATGCCAAGAGGGCCCAACAAAACTAACATAGGCTACTAAACATACCAACAGACTATCTATCTGCTACTGAAATGCAGAAAATTAAATACCTTATCAGCAGCTACTGCTTGGTAAGACAACACCAACACTACAGCTGGCCAGCATTGAAAACAAGCCTGGGTACCCAGGCTTACATGCTATGGACAGTATAAATTCAGCCTCAATAAAAAAATATAAAATATAAAAAATATCTCAAAAGAGAGCCATTTAAAGTAAAAGTTACTTCAATGTAAAATAAGGTCAACAATAACAATCAGCGTCACTTGTATATCTTTTAAATGACCACAATTCAAAACCATCGGACTATGCAACGTAAAAGATGTGGTCACGTGATTTTACCACGTATTGCTCACACAAATATGCTATCTTAATGAAAGTCTAGATGCGGTGGCTGAGTCTGTAAGAGTATTGTCTTCCTGTGTAGAAGGTCAGGGTTCTCAATCATAGCTGAGTCAAACCGATGACTTACAAAACAAGTACAATACATCCCTGTTAAACCAAGCTCGGTTAAACCAAACGATCGGTTAATCCAAACTTTGTTCAGCGGCTCGGCGAAATACTACCATTTATCATGTAAAAAAGTTGGTTAAACCAAAGTCGGTTAAACCAAAGTCGGTTAATCCAAAGTATCGGTTAATCCAAACATAATTGTTGGCCCCAGGCCACTTCCGGTACAGTTAAACCAAGCTTTTATGTGGTTTTAAAGTCATCTGTCACTTTTGTATATGATAAATGGTAGTATTTTGACGGGTCGTCGAAAAAGGTTTGGATTAACCGATTGTTTGATTTAACCGAGCTTGGTTTAATGGGGTTAAACTGCATATACATAAAAAACAATAATCATAGTGTCCACATACATTGTATATTACATTCATAATGCACCCACAGTTTTGTCAAAGTCAAGTCAAAGTCAAAGCCAAAGCTTGCTTAAACCAATGATCGGTTAATCAAAAAAAAAGTCTCGGGTCCCTTCAAGTTTGGTTTAAGGGGGTTATACTGTATTGTCCAAAAACAAGAATTGTACCAAGTTAAAGGTAATTTGCTACATCCTGTCAGGACACTCGTGGTACGACTGCTTGCTCAATACTGCACCTTCAGCAATTCTATTGAATATGCCGGTGATGTTGAATGACTGTCATTACTGGGTACAGACGTCAAACAAGTACACCTCCACCCGCTCGGCTCCCTGGGGCGTCAAGTCACACCCCGCCATTAGAGACATTTAGTTCCTAACGTTCAATGTAGAATGAGTGGCATTCGCATGTACTACGTCATCATTATATTATCATTCAGCGGAATCCGCAAAGTGACAACTGATAGTTCACTGGCGGAAAAGCTGATTTGGCATAAACGGCAAACCTGCGAATTTACAATCGCAACCCATCCCTTCATTTTAAAAAATGGAAAATGTTGGCGACCCCATATTAGGGGGAAAACAGTATTTTTTTTTTTTTTTTTTTTTTTTTTTTTTAAAGATTTAAACGGTTATATGTTCAAAATACATTTTCTAACATACTTCAAGTAGAACCTGATACTAAAATTAACATAATGGTTAAACGTCACAATAGTGGCTAAACGTCACAGGACAACTTGAACGCCACGATACAAATGGAAGTTACAGGTTCTACCTCCAACTAAAGGTCTCTATCCTGTCACAATGTCTGCCCTCTGAATGAGCACACTTAGCACCTGCCACCATCCAGACAACAGCTCAACTTTCTCCCACCCACCATCGACCCACTTCAATTATATCCCATCGCAAAACATGAGCTTCAGGTGGGTGCATATCTGTGCCAACAAGTCCCAACTACAGCTAAATATTATTAATAGGCCAAGCAACAACAAAAGAGTTTCCGGTTGCGCGACCGACCCTGCACAAAGTTGCCGACCATAATTCTTTTTTTTTCTGATGAAATTATTTAATTTTCAGAAATAATACGTCAAATTCAATCAAGGTCATGAGATTCATGTGTTTTTTGTGTGTGATTTTTAAAGGTCCCTCCCTACTACCTACTCTACTTTTTTGTTTGCCTGAAAGAGGATTTACAGCTTCTGTTTAAGCTTCAAGTTCAAAAACACTTAGGAAACTCCTTTAGTATGATCAGGTTTCAAAATAATTGAAGTTAGCAACAGTATCTTTTATACATTCATTATTCTTAAGGATTGGTTGTTGGAGTTTTCAGTCCTTGTAACATCTAAGATCATATCAGGACTGGTACCGACTTGTGACAGTGCACACTCATTGCGACTTTATAGTGCTGCCCCACTGGTAAATCATGCCGCCGACACCATGACCCAATATCCCACTCAGTCACATTATCCTGACAGTGAACTAACCAGTCATTACCCTACCCTACTAATGTCGAACGTCAGGCTAGGAAACGACAAGTATCAATTTTATAATTCATTGGTTTGACTAGATTGGGAACCGAACCGCCAATCTCCCGCACGCGAGGCCCGCGCTCTACCGATTCGGCCACCGCGCCCGGTAATTATTCTTAAAGGTACTCATACAATACATGATTTACATGTAGGGATTCACCGTTGGATTTCCGTTGTATCGGGTTCCAAGCATGGTTCCGGTGTTGCAGTTTCCACGGTACGCCAGTTTGCGAGGGACACATACATTCAAATGCATTGTCAATGGCCGTGAGCAAATCTTCATACAGAAAAAGTCAACTATCTCTCAAATTACACCATCTAGAAACAAATCGCTTGGTACACATATAGAAAACATCTTTACCAAAAACATTATATTAAATTTATAAGGTTACTGACGATGCTGTTCGATTTTGATGCATGCGCAGAAGTGAGGTCTCCCTCGCAAACTGGTGTACCGCAGAAACTGCAACACTGGGTTGAAAACCTGATGCAATGCCTTTCACATGCATAGGCACATTATTTGACATAATAACAAAACACACACAAAAAAAAGACACAAAAACACCTCCAGAAGGCTAGCTTAATGTTGCTTGATTTGAAACACAATATGACGCCTACCTTATTTGTAGAGCCATCAACAACACACTGCAGATGATATATTTCATTTAACCCGAAGTGGAGTAAGAACTCACCTGTAATGAACATTGAAAAAATAATTAAAGTCCAGAACATACCGAGAGGGGAGAGGCAGGGGGGGGGAGGGGGAGTGGGACGGGGAGGGGGGAGTGGATTTTCTAATTGCACTTTATGAAAATGCAACGATATATATACACATACATAATACAGAAAACCTCTCTAAGCGACCACCTCAATAGATCGACTACTCCCCTATATCGATGGCTTTATTGGGGTCCCAGACGATCGCCCATACAACACCATTATAGCAATTAAAAATACTCCCTAAACCAGCCACCTCTCTAAATGGACCATTTAAAGTCAGTCCCATGGTCGGTCGAATGAGCGGTTTTACTTTACAGTAAAACCTCTCTAAATCGACCGACCATGGGACCAAATTTAAGTTGTCCATTTAGGGATGTGGTCGGTTTAGGGAGTGAGAATATCCTTGCAATGGTATTGTTGGGACCCAAATAAAGCCATCGATATAGGGGAATGGTCGATCTCTGGAGGTGGTCGGTTAGGGAGGTTTTACTGTATATATATATACCTACGTACATATTGTAAAATGGCTAAAGTTTGAATCTGTGGTTGTGTAGGCAGGCTATAGTGAAATCAATACAGACAAAGAGAAAGGAAGAGTATAAAGTGCAAAGAAGGAGAGAGAGTCAAGCCCCCTGGTGTATTATTTACATGGTTACATGGGTTCATTGTAGAGTATCACCCCACCCCTTTCCCCCAATGGGAAACATGCATTCTTGGCCCTACCAATAGGGATCCAGCATTCCTGGTCCCCATGGTTACCAGTGGTCTGCCCACTACCACCAAGCTGTGTGCCCCCACCCCCCCTGGCCACCACCAACCTTGACACTGAGTGTGGTGATCCTACCCAGCAGAGGGGGAGTGGGTAGGCCCTGAGTGTGGTTACACCCAGCCCTGCCAGCACCACTATGTCTATTTACATCCCACTCAAGCACCTGTCAGACCTTGCCGGACTGGGGAACCTGACACTGTCCGGTACTGTACGCCGATATTCGGGTACCGTCCGGTACCCATCCGGCGGTGTCCGGTGGTGTCCGGCGGTCTCCGGTACTTCTGCCGGACACCACTGGACTGACCTGCCCGGTTGGTGTCCGGTATGTCTGGTACCCATCCGGTACCCATCCATACATGTCCGGTACCCATCTGGTATCCATCCGTTGGTGTTCGGTTTGTCCGTTTTGACCGGTACATGTCCGGTACCCATCCGTTACGTGACCGGTTCTCGTCCAGTTCTCGTCCGGTACATATACGGTACATGTACGGTACTTATCCGGTTGTCCGGCGGCAATTAACCCAATTTTACTCTCCATTTCGATACATTTCGATAGATTTCTTCACCGGGCAACACCGGACTAGAAAATTCTTTGTCCGGTGGTCTCCGGTACTCAGCCCGGTACAGTGTGACAATGACTTCAGGCACCACCAGCCCTTAAATATATATACATACATGCACCTGGTCACGTACACCTGATCAGTAATAGAACATTTTCATTCCCCCCGATGCCGTAAATCGGAATATTTGATAATATGACGCTGTATATGCGGATGTAGGGTAAAAACGCACTGTGCTGCCCCTGGCGGCTGGCGGCGGAACCCTCCGAGTGGTTTGCGGCCGTTCCGCTGGGAGGCGCTCACCCAGCTGTATACCCGACAGTGGAGCGCATAGATTGTAATAATTTGTATTCGTCAATATGGAAATCGTCGAAATGAAAAAAACGGAAATCGATGGCTAGGCGGCTGAAAACACAGTCAGAAACAATCACAGTGGAAAGCTCTCGAAGCGCAAGTATAGTCTGGATCAGTTTTATTTGTTTGTTGTTGTTTTACGTCCTAGCAACATCTAAGGTCATATCAGGACGGGAGTCTGGATCAGTGGAATAGAGCTATGATAATGCTATTGACTGAAACCTGACTTCTGAAATATTTCTGTGATTCCATGATAATGTTAAGCCTATTGGAGAATCTCAGTGTTTTTGCAGAAATTCATCACAAGGGAGAGGCACTACACCGAGCGGCTGCTGACACCACGCCTGCATGCCGTCACTTAGTTATACTGTTATAGAGCCGGAGGCAGTGTTAAATGTTCCAAGTGTTTCTGTAATTTTCTGTTGATATTACGTAGTAAATAGAGAAAATACATAGCTTAGATTGTTTCTTTATTGGGATTTTGGTCATAGATATTTTAGAAATTACATAAATCGCAGATTTTCACAAAATCACAGAAATCGGTAAAATCGCAGAGATATTTCATCCCTCAATTGTGTATATATATATATATATATATCATGTATATATAGTGTATATATATAGGAAATGAAGAAAATACATAGCTTAGATTGTTTCTATATTGGGATTTTGATCGTAGATATTTTAGAAATGACACAAATCGCAAATTTACACAAAATCACAGAAATCGGTTAAAATCGCAGAAATCTTTCATCCTTCATTTGTACATATTATATATATATTTATATATCCTGTATATAATATATATATCATGTATATAATATATATATATATATATCATGTATATCGTTTTCGGAATTCCAGGAGTATACAGATTTATATTCTAAAGACATTTATTTGTTTAATATGACTATGACAATAAAGTATAAATTTATTATACGAAATAAAACTATCCAATGAGCATATTTGCAACTTGAGCGGACAGCGGCAGGGAGTGAGTTCCTTTCCAATTTCTAACCCGAGACTGCATTGTGAAATTTATCCGCCGAGTGGCGCCAGGGGTATTGGGACCGGTGTATTCTGAGCGCCTTCTAAAGTACCCGGCAGCATTGGCAATTGACCATGATTGAGGAGTTGGTTGCAATTTAATTGATTTAGTTAATATGTTGAGATAGACAGAGCCATTAAAGATGAAATAGCTAATGGCACAGGAACATATAACTTCAGTTTAATTACAGTTAGCTGCAGGTTTAATATACATAAAAGGCAGGCAACATAGAAAGCCAGATTCGGTCAGAAAACGCAACATTCGTTGGTTGGTTGTTGGAGTATTACGTCCTTGCAACATCTAAGGTCATATCCGGATGGGTACTGACTTGTGACAGTGCGCAGTTATGGCGACTTTATAGTGCTGCCCCACTGGTAAATCAGGCCGCCGGCACCATGACCCGATATCTCACTCAGTCACATTATCCTGATACTGAGCTGACCACACGCCCGCACTCAGCAAGGGAGGGGCTGCGCTCACCCTCCCCCCCCCCCTACCAATCAACCAACCACAGTCCACAACACCAAAACCCCTCTGACCAATCAGGTAACTACACAACCTGGAGACCATGACTCCACACACCCTGATGGTCATTCTGCAACCCCCCCCCCCACGAATGACCACATGTACAAACCTTTTCTTTACCCACCCACCCACACCTACTGCAAACACAAAAATAAATAAACCATAAATACAACAGAACCAAACACAAACAACACAAACAATTAAACAAAATCACCAGCCAATTGACACCCGAGCAATTGACCAATCAACAATCGTACATTATCATTGCATATGTTGGCGAGGTCAACATGAGTAATTTGGCTGCGAGGCAATGATACCCCCTCCACCTTCACTCTCGCTCCCTAATTTACATACCCACCTTCCCCTCACTTTCCGCCCGGCACCATCCAGTCAACAGCGCTTCCCACCCACCCTCCCGGGGGTTGAGAGCTGCTAATTAAGTCATATAATCCTCTCATGTCTAGCAGATTTACTAAGCAATGTGATGTTAACATGTACTTTTCTCGTTTTGATACTAGCACTCACGGACCTCCTACGGTCGACTGCGCATTCAGCACATCTATGCTGACCACTGTGATCTGTTATCATGATCTGTACGGCATGACTCCGTTAATGAATTTCAATAAGGCTACCGGCCGAGTTATTGTGGATCGCTCCTTGAGCATAGATTAATTTTTTATTAAACTTTGTTATGTCCAACTGTTGTTCTGTTTTTATCTCGCAAGCCGAATTGTAATATATAATTGCTACATTTCTATTGCGCTACTTAGATTTGTAACAATGTCGCTATAACTTGCTGTCTCAATTATATCATCCTTGAATGGATATTTATCATATGTACCATCCTCCATACGATACCCATCCATTCATTACCACATTACATGACATTATGTCGGTAATGACTGCCCTACATGCCTGAATGATACAATCAAAGTTGCATATGCTATGGGGGGGGGTGGGGAGGGCGCCCAAATAAATTGTCATGTTTTTTTCCCAATCTCAGCCTCCTCGCCTTATGTGGCCGTGAGCAATGTCAAGATTACTGATATAAATATCAACTTGTATGTACATTCGGTGTGGGCCTGTTAAACAGAAGGCTTGTTGGTTTGTTGAGGTTTACCATCCTGGTAATATATAAGGTCATATCTGGACGGGCACTGACTTGTGACAGTGCACACTCATGATAATTTTATTGTGCTGCCCCACTGGGAGACAAAGCCGCCAGCACCATGACCCAATATCCCACTCAGTCACATTATCTTGATAATGAGCTCACCAGCCCTTGCCCTATCCTAGTAATGCCGAGTGGAAAGCCTCTATAAGAGCATTTACAATAGAGCATGCTGCACAGTCAGCTACTACCCACAGTACTAATTCAGGACACGAGACGGGACTACATAGTATGGGTGATTGTATTAGTGTAAGTTCAAGGAGGACAGGTCAAGTTCAAATGTCATGTAAGGTTTCAGGTATAAGGTTCGAATTTCTGCACGACCTGCCACTCAACCCTTGCGATTCAACTGTTTATATTAGGGAGGGTGGGGCGGTGAGAAAGGGCGAGTGGTGTCGTCAGTGTGGCGAGTGCCGTTGGTGCGTCGGGAGGGGCGGAAGTGACGTCAGAGATCGGTCACCAGGTATAGCCGGCGGCCGCCGGCACATGCGCCGGTGTCGCCACCTCGAGTTAGTTGAGTTGGGCCTATTATTAAAAGGGGAGTGGGGTGATGTGGTGGCAGTAGTGTTGGGTTCAAAATCGGGGAGCCCTATCTATCCCGTCTCGGTCCCGAATTACCCACGTTGCTGAAGCAACATGACCAATTTGGCAGTGTCCTGCTTTGAGTGTCAATAAATGCAGGTGGCTTCCTGCTGTATCAATGAATGCAGGTGGCTTCCTGCCATGAGTGTCAATAAATGTAGGTGGCTTCCTGCTGTTAGTGTCAATAAATATAGGTTGCTTCCAGCTGTATCAATAAATGCAGGTGGCTTCCTGATGTGAGTCTCAATAAATGCAGGTGGTTTCCTGTTGTATCAATAAATGCAGGTGGCTTCCTTATGAATGTCAATAAATGCAGGAGGCTTCCTGCTGTATCAATAAATCTAGGTGGCTTCCAGCTGTGAGTGTCAATAAATGCAGGTGGTTTGCTGTTGTGAGTGTCAAGAAATGTAGGTGGCTTCCTGCTGTGAGTGTCAATAAATGCAGGTGGCTTAACGTTGTGAGTGTCAATAAATGCAGGTGGCTTCCTACTGTGTCAACACATGCAGGTGGCTTCCTGCTGCAAGTGTCAATATATGCAGATGGCTTCCTGCTGTGAGGGTCAATAAATGTAGCTGGTGCCCAGCTGCATCAATAAATGCAGATGGCTTCCTCCTGTGTCAATAAATTCAGGTGGCTTCGAGATGTGAGTGTCAATAAATGCAGGTGGCTTCCAGCTGTGAGTGTCAATAAATGCAGGTGGCTTCCTGCTGTGAGTGTCAATAAATGCAGGTGGCTTCCTGGTGCGGGGAATATACACATTCAGCTGCCGCCGTGAAATGAGTTAATAAATAAAAGCATGTATTGATCAGAAACAACGGGTGAGTCCATATGCATAGATCAAGGTCAAGGTTATCCGAGGGTCACCTTGGATCATATTGAGGCGCGCACGAGTTGCCATTTGCAGAGCAGTGTCAGATTGAAAGTCACACTATTGATATCCCACAATGCCTTGGGAGTCGGCGAAACGATAATGCAATCCTTTTCCCTAGACAGTATGAGCCCTGGACTAACAGACCTTTTCCACGGAGCATGCGCACTGAGCTTCTTTCTACCTACACCACTAGTTCTTCCCACTGCCATTAGAGGGCGTGTTGGTGGTGGGAAAGACCTTTTCCACAGAGCATAATGCACAATGAGCTGCTACCCACAACATTAGTTATTCTCACTGCCGTCAGAGGGAGGGTTTGTGGTTGGAAATTCTCTGTGGCGGAGTGGTTAGAGTGTCTGACTTTTTTCTAGGTCAGACTCCTAATCTGAGGGTTGGCGCTTCAATTCCCCATGCCCCCAGCTCTGCCAATTTGGATTTCCACTGCTGTGTATAACTTACAGTATCATCAAAGGCCGGTTGCTCTCTTACCATGTCTATGTGGTGTGGGAGGTTAAAAATCCCTTGGGTCGGTAAAAGTGTAGGCTCGGGCTTTCTATCGACAAACTGTCTAATGATGAAAACAAGTCTATTCAGACTTATTCATGATAGGCAGTATAAATCTTCAAGAAAAAAAAAGAAAAAAAGAATAAGACCATTTCCGCAGAGCATGTTGAACAGTGAGCTACTATCCACAATACTAGCTCTTCCTCTGAAGTCAGAGGGTGGGTGGGTGGTGGTAATCATCTATTCACAAACTGTCGAGTGTTAATGTGGCATATAAAAAAAGAGTGGCAACCGGAAAGAGAAAAGCTAAACTAAATAAATCATGTGCGATAGGTCTTCCGCATTCTACTGCTCCTTTCCTTATCCGAGTAATTGTAAGTATACATTTCGAAGTTATTTTAATTTACCTCAGCCAGGTTTCGTAAATAAGACGTTGTTAAATAAAGCAGCTTTATTTTCTGCATGCTATAGCATCTACACTTTGATAAATGAAAACATTAGTTCTGGCGATTGGGTATGATAAACCTGCACACATCCTATTGGGGGCCATAATTTACAACACAAACAAGGACTGTTCGGCATGAGATCAACTATGTTCATAGGTTGGCAGCGACCATTTTGTGGGTGGACGGCATGAGTTCATGACCTGTTTGAGGGCCATCCAAAGTTTTCAAATTGTCAAGGCCGTACAAAGAGTACTACTTTTCCAGACTCCCCCCCCCCCTTCCTCCCTAATCAAGTAGTATACTCAAAGCTTTTACGACAGACCCAGATGGGGTGGCTGAATGAGTGGAACGCCCGCCTCTGATTTTGGTATGTTATGGGATTTGAACCCCTGGGTTTGAACCATGTTTAGTATTAGCAGAACAAAGTAAATAGGTCAAGTCAAACTAATAACTTAAAAATTGATCATGTTCAATACCTAGCCTAGCATTCGGCATTACTAGGATAGTGAAAGGAGGTGTGGAATTAGGGAGACCATTTGTCCACGATTGAAAATTCCCATATTTAATCAAGTAATGTACACATTGATTGATTGATTGGTGGTTGCTTTACGCCGTGTTGGCAGCATAGGCCATATCCACGACAAGAAATGTTTGTTTTTTGTTCAAACCATCGCTTTTACATATAAAAGCAGACAATCAATTATGTGCCAATAGACACTCATTATATTAGAAAGCTCACAATCATATATTTGTGGTCAAGGGAAACAAATTCCCATAGAAAAAGAAAAGTTGTATTAATAATTGATAGAATTTATTTAGGAAACTATATGAGGTGGTATAGTCCAGCTGCCATCAAAAAGGCTAAAATGTTTTCTTGTTTTACTTTAGTAAAAAGGTCATGCATACTGTCTGCAGTGTAGAATTGTTGGCGCAGGGCATAACAATCAACGCAACTTAGTCAAATGTGTTTGAGTGTCAGCGGGGACTGACACCCAATACATGTGAATTTACACACACAAACAAACCATTACAACAAAGCCGATCAACAAGTGGCACTTCAGTACCTCAAAACTCCATCTTAATTCATTCCGGTGCTTAATTAGATTTCATTGACAAAGCAAATTAGCCGAAATGCAAGCATTAATCCGCAAACTGGGCCGTGTGGGGTGGGGAGTCAGGGTCTGGGGTGTGTGTGGGCGGGCGGAGGGGGGGGGGGTGGTGAGGGGGGGGGGGAGTTGGAACCCGCTATGGAGTCACTGTCGTAAACATTGAAAAAACACATGTAAATAAATATTAATAACTGATTTATGTCAACAATGTAGCTTGCGTAGGTATGAACATTAGTGAAGAATGTCTCCTAAAATAGGAATAAATTGGGCAAAGGCTATTCATAGTGTCACTATTTATTATATAACTTTGACATAACTTGCCCTGTGGCATGTATAAATGCATGTGAAGTGCTTACATGTATGTATACATACGGATACATATCTGATTCTAGGAAAATATTTTAATTGCTGATTTATTGTAACAATTTTGCATAAGTATGAACTTTAATTAAATGTAACATTGGTTGCTCGGCTGGAAGATCACCCCTTGTGGAAGCCATACAGTGAGTGACCTTACTAAATGCTTGTCGTTAAAGTTGAATAGTCAGATGGTTTTGAATTTCTGTCATTTTTCTGAGAGCAATATATTAAATTGATTGTTATAATCTACCTCACTTTAGTTTGAAGTCACTTTTATCTTAAATGGCTAACTTTTTAGATATTTGAAGAGCAACCATGCAAAATTTATTTTGGCTTCGACTTTGAACTTTGAGTAAGAGTGTATTATACATGTAATATACAATGTATGTGGACACTTTGATTATTGTTCTTTTATGTACATACAGTATAATGTCGTTAAACCAAGCTTGGTTAAACCAAATGATCGGGTAATCCAAACAAATGTCTAGGGTCCCTTCAAAATACTACAATTTATCATATAAAAAAATGTGGTGGGGTCTCAGATGACTTTATAACTACATGAAAGTTTGGTTTAACCATACCGGAAGTGGCCCGAGGTCCGACAATTTTGCTTAGATTAACCGATAATTTGGCTAACCGACATTGGCTTAACCAACTTTTGTATATCATAAATGGTAGTATTTTGCTGGGCCGCCGAAAAAAGTGTGTATTAACCGATCGTTTGGTTTAACCGAGAATGGTTTAACGGGGTTATAATGTATATGCATATGCACTTATATAATGACTTCTTCCAACGATAAATTTGCTGGAATCGTGAAAACGGAACTTCCCAGTCGGTGATCAACGAAGCTGAAAGCTGAGATTGCCGCGTAGCGTACGGCGGGCTTGTATTACAATCCCGCCTTAAGGAAGCCGGAGCCGGATCGATGGTAGCCAGGGGCGGATGCAGACTACTGGGATGTGTAAGCCGGGCATGGAAATGCACGGGTACAGTATGGATCACGTGCTTCCGCCCCCACACCCACACACGCCCACATGGCTTCCTCCGTCGCCACCCACACCCCCTCCCCCCACACACACTCCCACACATCGCCATACCTCTACATCCCCCATGCAAACCTTCACCCCCACATCCCCCACTTGCTCCCCCCCCCACAGCCCCCTCCCCTACTCTATCTCCACACGTACCTCAACACGGTGCTAGGAATCGCAACGGTGTACGTGTCAGTGTCACTGTCATATATTGATCCTATACACCCACATCGCCACACACAACTCCAACTGTCACACATTACTCTCAACTGTCACACATTACTACAATTGTCACACATTACTCCAACTGTCACATTACTCCACATGTCACACATTACTTCAGCTGTCACACATTACTCCAACTGTCACACATTCCTACAACTGTCACACATCACTCCAACTGTCACACATTGCTCCAACTGTCACACACTACTCTAACTGGCACGCACTACTCCAACTGTCACACATTCCTACAACTGTCAGACATTACTCCAACTGTCACACATTACTTTCAACTGTCACACATTCCTACAACTGTCACACATTACTCCAACTGTCACACATTACTCCAACTGTCACCCATTACTTTCAACTGTCACACATTCCTACAACTGTCACACATTACTCCAACTGTGACACACTCCTTCAACTGTCACACATTACTTCAACTGTCACACATTCCCACAACTATCACACTTTACTACTACAAGTTCAACTGGCACACATTACTCCTACTGTCACATTTTACATCCACACACGTACCACCCAATACAGGTTCCGCTGGTCCCTCAGTAAGGACTGAAGCTGGAACCCAGCACGCCGGGTAACAGCGACAGCTTACACAGTGGAAGATGGGGATGGGGCGGGGGATGGATGCGATGAATAGATGAGATCACCGTTCTGACAGCGCATGCGCTGAAAACGGCGTTGGCAGCAAAGCAAATGCATATGGCCATTCAGTTGGCCGATACGCATATGGCAAAACTTCCATTTTATTCAAAATTAATAGAAATACATAACAATTTGCCATAAACATGTATGCACACATGCAATATAATGATCTGATGAATATAACTAAGACAAAAGTAGCCATAGTTAAACATTTTGAGCTTAGAAACATACAATTCCACACCAAACAATCAGTCACTTTAAGGCTGATATCCACATCACTATTATTAATTCTTGTTCTAAATATTAAAATGCCAAATGTGTCAACAGACACTTGTTTCAGAGAAATATATAACCAATATATGATTAGCCCTACTCATTTTCTAGTTCTACATATGTCATTAACCATAGGATATAAATAAAAACATGAATACAATAAGTAAAGCTGACTCTGGCTATGGCTCTAACACTAGTCTGAGTGCCCAGATTTCTCTAAATCTAAATGCACATGGCATAAGATGTGCTGATTATATTGATGTAAATACAATGCTGGATAAAAGATTAGTATCTCAATTTATTATATATATTTTATTAGTTGGTATTCTATGTATCAAACAAGAGCTGAGATGAGCTGAATCTAGCACATTTCATAGCTGCACCCAGTGTATTAGCATGCGCCGTGTGCTTCTTGGGGGTTTGTTTTTCTTCCACGCATCCCACAATGCACCACGCCGCTTGAATGGTGATGTAGTCTATACACACACCATGATACAGGAAGTTGTATTTTATATCAGGTAAAAGATTTGTTCGGATAATCTCACTGCAATTTACATTAAAAACAAATATAACCCTACCAACTTTGGCTATCAGTAAGCCTACGGTTTTTTTGTTAGTTTTTTTTTGGTCCATTAGTTGTTTAAGCAGAGGAAATTTCAGTCATAGACGACTGGTCTTCCTCATTCCACTGCTGGTCAATAGAAAGCCCGAGCCTACACTTTTACCGACCCAAGGGATTTTTAACCTCCCACACCACATAGACATGATATGAGAGCAACCGGTCTTTGATGTCGCTGTAAGTTATACACAGCGGTGGAAATCCAAATTGGCAGAGCTGGGGGCATGGGGAATCGAACCGCCGACCCTCAGATTACGAGTCTGACCTAGAAAAAAGTGAGACACTCTAACCACTCCGCCACAGAGAACGTTAAACCATGGGTTCTAATTCTATGGTGAAGAAGGAGTTGTGGGTGAGAGGCGTCAACCCCAACTTCCTATAGCTGCTACCCGGCCTGCTGGGTCCCAGCTTCAGTCCTTCATGAGGGACCAGCGGAACTCAGCATAGAATGAAACCCCAATTTTATGCACCCTTATTTTACACAAATTCAGATATATTGCAATCAGGAATTGAACACAGAATTCCTTAAAGCTGCATCGTCCTGTAAAATATTCCGATTTACGGCATTGGAAGGAATTCAAATGTTCTATTACTAAACAGGTGTACGTGACCAAGCGCATGTATGTGTATATATGTAGGTGCTGGTGGTGCCTGAGTGGGATGTAAATAGACATAGTGGTACTGGCAGGGCTGTGTGTAACCCCACTCAGGGCCTACCCCCTCCCCTTCTGCTGGGTAGGATCATCACACTCAGGGTCAAGGTTAGTGGTGGCCAGGGGGGCCACACAGCTTGGTGCTGGTGGGCAGACCACTGGTAGCCATGGGGACCAGGAATGCTGGATCCTTATTGGTAGGGCCAAGAATGCTTGTTTCCCATTGGGGGACAAGGGTGGGGGTGATACTCTACAATGAAACCATGTACTATATAAATAATAAACTAGAGGGCTTGACTCTCTCTCTTCCTTTACACTTTATACACTTCCTTTCTCTTTGTCTGTATTGATTTCACTATAGCCTGCCTACACAACTACAGATTCAAGCTTTAGTCATTCTACAGTCCAATGAAAATATCAAATTTTCAACACCAAAAGAATTACCTAGATTTGATTCTACATATCTAATTTAGATACTGGTGCACTTATTATATTTGTTGCCACACAGAAAGGGAATATTGAGCCAATTTAATAGAACCTGTTACTGCAGAAGCTTATAGTGTCAGAGCTTTGGTGTGCTTGCCAAAACTAATTTTTCATATTTGCACTTCAAATATATTAAAAGTGAGACATTTTAAATCAATGTTACGTCAAGCTAATGTAGGGTAGATTATAACGATCAACCTAATATATATATATACCTCAGAAAATGATAGAAACTCATCGGCAATTGGAACTTTCATTCAAAGGTAATCCAGCAAACTGAACCCCAATTTCGCGCGAACCCCGCTTTATTTCACGATAACATTTTATGGACACCAATGACCGCGTTATAACGGGGTGTCACTGTACCTGTATTGTGACACATTATTCCCACACCAACGGATTCCCCCCTCACAACCCCTTTCTCCATAAGGCTCAGGAGCCGGTCGAGCAAGCGGTAGTGGGAGTCGAGTGATGGTGAGGTGGAGGCGACCCATCGCTCCACGGCTTCCATTGGTGATCGGCGGGGTGAGTCCGAGATGGGCGTCGTGGAGGTGGAGTCGGCTGTACTCCCAGGCGCCTTTCAGGTGCTTCTGCAGCCGGCGGGGTGGCCTCGACCACGGGTGGCGAAAGGCTTGATGATCGCAGAGACAGCGTGGAGAGGTCCGGGAGGTGAAGGCCAACAAGAAGAGATGTGGAGGAGGAGGCAGCTGGAGGCGGATTGGTTGGAAGCAGCGGTGGCCAGGGTTATAAGGGGGAGAGAGAGGGGAGGTGAGAAAACCCCAGGAGGGGGGGGGGGCGACCAGTAGTGAGGTGTGAGGTGGTGAGGCCAGGGCCGAGCAGCAGCGGTGAGGTGTCAGCGGTGGGGAGGGAGCGGTCAGGTGTTAGCGGCAGTGGGGGGGGGGCCTCTTCTCTCGCCACGAATCAACCGTAATGCAAGCATTACGACCAATGGCGATTTCTTACAATGATCTTTCTTGTTTGTGGTTTGTGGATTGTGGGCTAAAACAGCCATACATGGGCGACAATGCCTAGGGACAGACACAAGGCTGATTTTAGTGGGCTGAGCATTCTACTTAATCAGTGGATACTCTTTCTCTCTTTCGCTTTAAATAAATAAATATATATTTAATACATATATAATATATATAATATATATAATATATATATAATATATATAATATATATAATATATATTATGTATAATATGTATAATATATATCATATATCTTCAATATCGGAGTAACTATATATTATGTATATTATATTTTATATTTGATATAGTATATATATTATATATTTTATATATTTTATATATTTGATATATTATATAATATCATATATATATAATATAATATATATAATATATAGTTACTCCAGATATTGAAGATAAGCAATACAAGTGTGTTGACTATAAATAGCATCTCTATTAAATTACTATTATTAGTTTTCCCAATAAAGATAAAATTAAATAAAACATCTCTGCAGTGACTGGCGAGTTGGCCGCAGGGTATTTAGTTAGGAAAGCCACCACTGTGGCACCACTAGTTAATTTGGAAGTCACCACTACCACACAGTGGTGGTTTCGACTATGCTGATCCTTTTTTGGGGGGGTCCATTAGTTGTTTAAGCAGGGGAAATTTCAGTCATAGATGACTGGTCTTCCTCATTCCACTGCTGGTCGATAGAAAGCCTGAGCCTACACTTTTACTGAACCAAGGGATTTTTAACCTGCCACACCACATAGACATGGTATGAGAGCAACCGGCCTTTGATGACGCTGTAAGTTATACACAGCGGTGGAAATCCAAATTGGCAGAGCTGGGGGCACGGGGAATCGAACCGCCAACCCTCAGATTAGGGGACTGACCTAGAAAAAAGTCAGACACTCTAACCACTCTGCCACAGAGAACGCCTTGCAGCTGAGAAGAATCTGCAGGTGGCAGCACGGTACAGGGACAGTCCATTCGCTATAGTGGACCATTCAATCCGTTGCAAGCACCCACCCCATACGAGAGTTGACGTGCGAGATTGCTCGGCAGTGGAAGGTCACTTCTGGTCACTTCCGGCCTAGGCGGATTACATGGGAAAGGACCCTTGAGGATTGACGGATTTACAGTGCATCGTTCCTTATTCCTATACCCCGAAGGAGGGGAAACCGGTCCATATAACAAGAACATGGAAATGATGCGAAGTAGAATTTGTGTTATTTATATTCCTATAATAAATTATACATCATTTATATATATATATATATCAGATTAATACTGTTGTGTTGCCGGTGTGAAACCTCTATTTGCTCCCCCAGAGAGTGCCGCTGGTAACTTGCAAAAGCCAGCAGCACTTCAACACTTTTGCAGGCAGCTTTCATGAAATGAAAGACCGACTCATGGATGCAACTCTCACAGCAGAGAGCTAAATGGAGAGAGGCAGTCAAGTAATGAAAGCAGTCTTTGTCGCATCGCGACCGACAGCATGATGATGTTGCATCCACTTGGCATTCAGACAGTTCATCGACACGATGTTCAGGACATCCAAATGTGGGTTCGATTCCCGACTGAGTTAAACCAAAGGCTTACAAAATTGGTAACTTGTTGCTACGTTGGCTGGTGCCTGGGATTACCAGGATATGGCAACGAGTGGTTGGTTCAGGATAATGTGAATGGGATGAATGTCAGGTCAGTCTCCCAGTAGGGACAGCACTATAAAGCCAGCATTTGTGTGTGCACTGTCACAAGCCAATACCCGTCCTGATATGACATTAGAGGTTACTAGGCTATAAGCCCCCATTAAGCCATACCAATCACAGTGGTGGGCATACACAGGCCATCATTTCAGAGGCAAATTGAATAGGGTTTTCGAGCCTAGCAACACCTAAGGTCATATCAGACGTGTGTGACAATTTCAGTTTGCAATCATAGTATCACACCTAGGAATAAGATACCGAGCCACTCACTGGCAGCTTTCTGTGATATTCCACTCAGTCGCATTATCTTAATAACATGCCACAATCCTTTCGGGGAATCCTACTCACTAGAAAAAAAGAAACAAAGATGGTGAAATAAAACGAGAGAAAAATACTGTGGGAATATAAACCCAGTAGAAAATCATTGTCCATGTTGCTCGCAACGTGGGTAATTGAGCGTGCGAGGCCAACGCACCCTACCATTGTCTCAGTAACTCATAAATGGCTGCCGCTCGAGGCGCCACCTAGAGTAATGATCATAAACAAATCATGACGTATTACAAATCTAATGCCCCTGACACACTACGGCGTATGGCATAGGCGTATGCCGGTGTAGGACGTTCAAAACACTACCCCGTTCAGAACACTACGGTAGTGTTTTGAACCTAGGTTCAAAACACTACGGTAGTGTTTTGAGCTTAGGTTCAAAACACTACTGTTAAGTTCAAAACACTACCCCTACGTACGTTGAAAACACTACCCAAGTTCAAAACACTCATGACATGGCAGTAGCATGACGTTGTGGTAAAAGTTTGATGCGCCGTCCTGATATGACCTTAGATGTTGCTAGGACATAAAGCAACAGTTTGGCGCAACGTGTGGGAACGACCCTCATGTGCGCGATGTCTGCCTAGCTGTAAAATATTTGGGAATTTTGGGGTGGTTTATATTTAATGCTCTGAAGACAAGGACCTGCCGGGTACAGGCTAGGTCACCTGACTGGTACCTCGTTGCATTGGTACTCTGCAGGCAAGGGCCTGCCGGGTACAGGCTGAGTCACCTGACTGGTACCTGGTTGCATTAGCGTTCGCATAACGTTATTCCAGTGACTCTAACGTATCTCGACACGCCCCATACGTAGCTTTTTGTTTGTTGTTGTTTTTACGTCCTACCCTAATACGTAACCTAACGTCAGGGGGGAACCCAGGAATTGGCTAGGGGAAGGTTCCAAATATGGATCGACACTACCCCTATTTTAGGGTAATTTTTTTCACATGGGTTGCTGGAACAACACCCATTTTAGGGCAATATTTTACATGGTTTTCTGGTGCAACAACCCACATTTTGGTGCATTTTTTCACATAATCTTAAAATCTAGTGTTCCTTAATAAATTTAATGCAAGAATTTAGATCTATATGATTCATGAAATTATATATATATATTTTTTATGGGGAGGGGGGATTTCCGGGCAACCAGGAAACCCCCCTGGGTGCGCCCCTGAACGTATCCATGAGTGTGCGCTGTCACAAGTCGGTGCCCGCCCTAATATGACCTTAGATGTTGCTAGGACATAAAACAACAATCAACAACAACAAAAACAACCTACTGCCCCACCTTACTGCATACTGCATCACGCTCCTACAAATGAAACTGAATATGCAGCATTTGTAACATATTTTTTAGAGTAGTGTTTTGAACTTAGGGGTAGTGTTTTGAACTCAATGATAGTGTTTTGAGCGTGGGCACCGTAGTGTTTTGAACCTACCTTCAACTAGGTTCAAAACACTACGGTAGTGTTTTGAACCTAGGTTCAAAACACTACCGTAGTGTTTTTGTGGGGTGGTGTTTTGAACTTACTACACCGGCGTATGCGGTTTGCGACCCATACGCCGTCATACGCCATCATACGCTACACATACGCTATGCATACGAATACGCTACGCATATGCTATGCATACGCATACGCTACGCATACGCTATGCATACGCATACGCTACGCATACGCTATGCATACACATACGCATACGCATACGCTACGCATACGCTACGCATACGCTACGCATACGCTACGCATACGCTACGCATACGCTACGCTACGCATACGCTACGCATACACTACGCATAGGTTGGGCATATGCCGTATATGCTCATCATACGCCGTCATATGCTGTCTTACACGCGTCTGTCCAAAAATGGTTGCGCATGCTAAAAATGTTCAGCGTATGGCTCATGCGCTGCTCATACGCTAGACGTACGCTATGCATGCACCGGCATAGGTTATGCATAGGTTAGGGGTACATCGGCATAGGTTAGGCATATGCTGAACTTGTCAATCACAACCGTCAGACCACATCACAGTACGCCGTGCATAGGTTGGGTTATGCTTTGAATACGCCGCCATAGGCTAGGGGTAGGTTACATATAGGTAATGTATAGGTTACGCATATGCTCCAAAAGATACCGTAGTGCACAAAGGTCACCATACGACGACCCGCAACGAAAACCGCATACGCCAGCATACGCTAACGCCATACGCTGTAGTGTGATAGGGTCAATAATCAGTCACGTTGTGGATAATGCATGGAGACAAATTACACTAAAACTACAGCGGGACGCCATTTTGAATTTCTACACAGTACACCTGATCCGATAAGAATCACTGACATTCAGCGGACCTTATTAAATAGAAAAGATCTAGTTCCTTGATCAACAATCATTTGGTACGCGTGTCTAAATGGACAGAGAAAACCCACACTAAAACAACACGCGGATGCCATTTGAGATTTCTATTCAAGGTATATATGATCGCTTAAAATTCACAATCCGTCACTATTAGACTAAGCATTGGACGGTGGAGATTGCAATTCTAAGCCGTTCGCACACATTCCAGTAGGCCGGCTAATTAAATAATGCCTGAGGCACACACTAACACACACCTCCCTCGCACAATACCCTCAGCAACTACCACACACACACATAGTTACTAGCGCAGCCCTGCATCATGCCCTGAGCTGCTGAACAACTAAATAAAATATATACCTACCCACAGTAGGGGTGAATAGTGCTTAAGGATGACCATGTCTAAATCTGAGCACCAGACGGGATGGCCGAATGAGTTGAACGTCCGTCTCCCGTTTTGGTAGATCATGGGATTCAAATACTTATCAATCATAGACTGCTACCATTGGAGTGGAGAATTGATTCAATCATGTAGATTAATAGCCTTTAAAAAGTTTAATGTAGAGAATCCAATAGCTGCCATCTTGTAACAGTGGCATTCTCCCCCCAGTTCATCAACTATACACCAAAATAGACCATAAACACTATGTGCTGGAACCAGGGCCCGTATGCATAGGGCGGTGCTACGCATAGCCGGTGCTATGTGCTAGCTCTGGGGTAGCTATCACCGGCTAGCACCGGCTTGGTGACTTAGGTCAAGCCGTATGCACTGATGCCCAACCCGGTGCGGATAGCAAACCGTGTACTTATTTATAGATTTGGGAAATCCCTCTGAGCCTGTTCCTGGCGAGCACCGCTATTTGTCAATATCGCGGCCGATTCTGTGGCGGCAGCAGCGTTAATATCGCTTCGATTTTTTGTTTAATTTGATGAAATTTCACATTTTGAGGATGTTATTCTGTTAAATATGATAGCATTGAATAGATTTGGGCCTAATCCGTACCTAACACTGCCGGGCACCAGCAAACTTTGTTATTGCTGAGCCTGTTCCTGGCGAGCACCGCTATTTCACAATATCACCGCCGATCCGGCGGTGGCGGCGGCGTTAATATCGGTTCGATTATTGGTTTAGTTTGACCAAAATTTGGCGGCGGCATTAATATCGCTTCGATTTTAGGGTTAATTTGATGAAATTTCACTTATTCAGTATGTAATTCTGTTAAATATGATAGCATTGAATAGATTTGGCTCTAATATATCGCCACTGCTGCGGCGGCGGTGGCGGCAGTGGCGATTTGTTTTGTTTAGATTTGACGGTATGAATATGGCCGCCGATGTAGGGGTGGCGTTAATATCGCTTCAATTTTGGGGTTTATTTGACCAAATTTCACTTTTCTAGTATCTTATTCTGTTAAATATGATAGCATTGAATAGATTTGGGCCTAATCGGTACCTAAACTGCTGTTAACCTGATATGAAAGCAGGGTAGCTTAGCCTAGGCTACAGTCAGGGGCTAGCGCTGGCACCGCTTCTTGCATGCGGATTCTCCACTGTTAGCTGTGTGGTGCCTGCCAATACTCGGTTAGGGCACTAACACCGCTTCATGCATACGGCCCACGGTCCCCCACAGCTTGTTTACAGGTGATTCCAAAGAAAGCTTATTTTTGCGTGGATTTAAACATGGTTGTCATTAACCCTTGAAGGAGGTGAATAATTAAGCTAACACATAAAGTCACAGACACACACAGACAGACACATACACAGACACACACAGGCTAACACAGACACACACACGGCAATTCAGATTCAGTCAGCATCCTGTAAAATATTCCGACTTTTGGGTATGTATCACAACATCTCCCGACCAGCCACTGCAGGGACAAATAGTTTTGCGCCTGTCTTGACATGTTCTTGCCGGTGTGAAACCTCTATTTGCTCCCGGAGAGAGTGCTGCTGGTAACTTGCAAAAGCCAGCAGCACTTCAACACTTTTGCAGGCAGCTTTCATGAAATGTCCATGGTTGCAACTCTCACAGCAGAGAGCTAAATGGAGAGTGGCAGTCTAGTAATGAAAGCACTCTTTGTCACATCGCGACCGATAGCATGATGATGATGATGATGATGATGATGATCACAAATAAAATAAGAGTAAATAATTTCCTTAAATCAAAAATATCCTTTTTCATGACACCAATATTGAAACCATTCTGAGGGCTAAATCACCCAATCCTGGTATGCATCCATGCATATAGCAGTCAGACTATTCTGGGTAAAAACCAATCTATGGTCCAGACAGGGTTTACAACAGGGTTGTAAAAGCAAGCAAGGGAAGTCCCGAAATACTGCTGGTGCCTAAGATGAAAGATTCCCTAAATAATACCCTGAGAGAACTACCAACAATGAAACAATATATTCAGAAAACCCAGAAATACATAGAATCATGCTATCAACTTACTTTCTTACTTGCATGCGTTTGTGCTAACATAAGTTTTGCTGATAATAAGCATGATGTGTGAAGTGACCAGCTAGATATTTCTACCCTGATACATGAAGTAACAGTGCATGCTGGGTTGACCTGGGGGTGGGGGCGGGGAGGAAAGAAGGCAGGAGTGTTAAGCCTGGGAGGGAGGTAGGGGGGGAGGGTGTATGTTTCTCTCTACCACCACCAGGGCAGCACCTGGCCCAGTGAGATATGCTTAATGTGTAACTACTAGGTAAATATGTATTAAATACTCTGATGTCTGTATGTTAGTGTTTTAGTGAGGAGTGTGTTGTAAATCTCCTATTATTGTGAAAACTGATAATTCATATGTGCTGAGATGAAGTTGGCTGTGGATGGGTGGGTCAGTTCCCTCCCCATGGCCAGCAGGAGGAACAGGTCGGGGTCATCGGGTCACCCCACCCCTCCCAGCTCCAACACCCTAGATTGATATCTGAGTTTGACCAATGAGATTGTCTGCCTAGTGAGGTTGACCACAGAATTTGTATGTTCTACTTCCTAGGACTGACCAATCAGATTTGTATGTAACTAAAATGGCTGAAAAGATACAATAAAAGAAGGGTACTGGTAGTGTGAGGAGGGAACTCAAGAGGCAATCAAGAAGGTAACCAAGAAGAGAGAGAAGCAAGAGGAAGAGAACCACACTGCCAGCCCTGACTTCCACACTGTTATTTCGAGGGTATTGAGTTCATTTTGTAATAGCCTGCAGAGTAGTGCAGTACATCTATAGTGAATAACATTAATAATAATAGTAGACCTTTTGGCTCCCCCATCAAACCAGGTAGGGTGTATATATTATAAATTGATTCTGATAACTAGTTGGGTAAAACCCGCAAGTTTATAATCCGTTTAGTCCTACATCCAGGCATGCACCTAGACCCTTATGGGGTCATGACCTAGCTTGTCCTTGACCTTGATCTTGGGGTCAAGGCCATCGAACACTGCTGGGACGGCCTCACAAGAACCGACGCCATTCTGGTGGAATGAATGGGTCAGTCCATATTATCATCACTTACACCCCAAGAGCCCTATTTTTTTCACACGCACGCACACACACGCACACACACGCACACTCCCCGCTCAGCCTGCCATGGGGAGGGGGGATAATACTTTTGGTTGCGAATATACCATCCATATCCTAGTGAATATACACTTTTGTTAATATTAATATAATAAAAGAACGTTGTCGGTTATTCAAACTTCCGGTCATACAATGAAATACGTGAAACATGACCATTAAATTAAAAAATAATATTTTTTTAAAGAAGAGAAAAATAGAGAAAAAGAACTAGAAGTACAATTGTTGTACCTCGCTCAGTACTTCCTGTGCCAGGAACCGGAAGTAAGAAGTAGCTCCAGTGCGCAGGATCACTTGTAATTAGCTTCACGTGACAAGTGTGCTACCCAGGATGCACCAGCTGGGGAGAGGAACCACAATGATTAACTGGGTATTTGAACACAATTTCTAAAAATGAAAAGAAAATTGACCTGGCGTGAAAGTACACCTAGGTAGAAATACGCGCCGGTTGGTTAGATTGTTTGGGTTGTTTTTATCTTGGGGGGGGGGGGGGGGGGGGGTACTGGAATGGTACAGAAATGAGCCATGGAGCAGGTGCAGAGCAAGGGTTGTGATTAAAACAACATATAATTATTGTATGCATGTTCATAATTGCCATTTATTTAAAATTAGTTATTTATTTATTAATAAAAATGTATTTATTAAGAATTTCATTACTTGTATGTATATACATACGACTAATGGAAATATTAATTAATACATATAGACTATACATAAATTATTAATAAATAAATGGCAATTGTGAAGATACTGGAGGCGCTGGCTTAATAAGTAACAGTGCTGGCTTTATATGGGAAAAGGTCGGGGACTCGAGACCCAGTCGAGTCAAACCAATGACTTACTAAATTTATACTTATTGCTACCTAGCCTGGCACTTGTCGTTATTAGAATATGGCAAGGGCTGGTTAGCTCAGTTCAGGATAATGTTATTGAGAGGAATATTGGTTCATGGTGCTGGTAACCTGGTCTCCCAGTAGCGCAACTCTATAAGGTCGCCATGAGTGCCACTATCCCCCATCGCACTGCCATCAACCTCCATCACTCGCCCATCCACACCACTCACCTCAGCCTCCACCATACCTACGCCCCCCCTCCTTAACCCATCCCCACTCAAATACCCCACATCCTCACTCCATCCCCCCTCCCCATCAATCCATCACCTGCCCCCCCCACCTCACCCATCTCCTCACTTCCATCTCCCCCACCCCCACCCCTCACTCATTATCCCACCACCTCCATCCCTCACACCCATCCCCACCCCATCACCACCCCTCCTCCTCCCCCCCACCCCCTCCCCACCCCCCCCCCATCCCCCCCCACCCCCCCCTCCCCCCCCCCACCCTCCCTCCCCCCCCCCCCCCACCCCTCACCCCACCCCCCCCCACCCTCCCCCCCCCCCCCATCCCCCCCCCTCCCTCCCCTCCCCCTCCCCCTCCCCTCCCCCCCATCCCCACCCCCCCCCCTCCCCCTCCCCCTCCCCCACCCTCCCCCTCCCCCCCCCCACCCTCCCCCCTCCCCCCCACCCCCCCTCCCCCATCCCCCTCCACTCCCCCCCTCCCCCCCCCCCCCCTCCCTCCCCCCCCTCCTCCCCCCCCTCCACCCCCCACCCCTCCTCCCCCCCCCTCCATCCCCCCCCTCCCCTCCCCCACCCCCCATCCCCCCTCCCCCCACCCCCCCCTCCATCCCCCACCCCCATCCCCCCCTCCCCCCCCCCCCCCCCCATCCCCCCACTCCCCCCTCCCTCCCCCCACCTCCTCCCCCCACCCCTCCCCCCCCCCCCCCCCCCCTCCCCCCCCCCCCCCCCACCCCCCCCCATCCCCCCCCCCACCTCCTCCCCCCCCCCACCCCCCCTCCCCCCCCCTCCACCCTCCACCCCCCCCCTCCCCCTCCTCCATCCCCCCCCCCCCCTCCCCCCCATCCCCCACCCCCCCATCCATCCCCCACCTCCCCCCCCCTCCTCCCCCCACCCCCATCCCCCCCCCCCCCTCCCCCCCCCCCCTCCCCCCTCCCCCCCTCCCCCCCCACCCCCATCCCCCACCTCCCCCCCCCCCCTCCCCCCCACCCCCCCTCCCCTCCCCCCCCCCCCCCCTCCCCCCCTCCATCCCCCCCCCTCCCCCTCCCCCCCCTCCCCTCCCCCCCCCCCCCACCCCCACCTCCCCCCCCTCCCTCCCTCCCCCCCCCCCCCCCCCCCCCCCCCCTCCCCCCCTCCCCCTCCCCCCCCTCCCCCCCCCCCCCTCCCCCCCCCACCCCCTCCCTCCCCCCCATCCCCCCCCCCCCCTCCCCCCCCCCCCCTCCCCCCCCCCTCCCCCCCTCCACCTCCCCCCCCCCATCCCCCCCCTCCCCCCCCCTCCCTCCCCCCCCCCCCCCCCCCCCATCCCCCCCTCCCCCCCCCCTCCCCCCCCCTCCACCCCCCCCCCCTCCCCTCCCCCCCCACCTCCCCCCCACCTCCCCCCCCCCACCCCCCCCCTCCCTCCCCTCCCTCCCCCCCCCCCCCCCCTCCCCCCCCCCACCTCCCCCCCCCCACCCCCCCCCCCCCATCCCCCCCTCCCCCCCCCCCTCCACCCCCCCACCCCTCCCCACCCCCCCCTCCCCCCCACCTCCCCCCCCCCACCCCCCTCCCCCCCCCCATCCCTCCCCCCCATCCCCCCCCTCCCCCCCCCCCCTCCCCCCCCCCTCCCCCTCCCCCCCCTCCCCCCACCCATCCCCCCCCCCCCCACCCCCCCCTCCCCCCCCCCTCCCCCATCCCCCACCCCCATCCCCCCCCCCCCTCCCCCCCCCCCCTCCCTCCCCCCCCCCCCCCCCCCTCCCCCCCCCCCTCCCCCCCCTCACCCCCCCCCCCCCCCCCCCTCCTCCCCCCCCCCCCCCCCTCCCCCCCTCCCCCCCCCTCCCCCCACCCCCCTCCCCCCCTCCCCCCCCCCCTCCCCCCCCCCCCCCCCTCCCCCCACCCCCCTCCCACCCCCCCCCCCCCCTCCCCCTCCCCCCCCCCCCTCCCCCCCCCTCCCTCCCCCCCCCCCCTCCACCCCCACCCCCCCCCCTCCCCCCTCCCTCCCACCCCTCCCCCCCCATCCCCCCCCCTCCCCCCCCCCCCCCCCCATCCCCACCTCCCCCCCCCTCCCTCCCCCCACCTCCACCCCCCACCCCTCCCCTCACCCCTCCCTCACCTCCATCCCCCCACCTCCATCTCCTCACCTCCACCCCCCCCCCCACCACCATCCCCTCACCTCCGACCCCTCACCTCCATCCCCTCACCTCCCCTCCCCTTCACCTCCCTCCCCTCACCTCCCCATACCCTCACCTCCTCCCCCACCTCCATCCCCCACCTCCAATCCTCCTCACCTCCATCCCCTCACCTCCATCCCCTCACCTCCATCCCCCTCACTCCACCCTTCCACCCCACCTCACCCCCATCCCCACACCCCTTCCCTCAATTCCTCTCATCATTCCCCCATCCCTCAACCCACACTTCTCCTCCCCCTTCGCGTCGCCACCATCCCCACACTCCCCCTCTCCTCACCCTCCTCTCCTCATCCCCCATCCTCCCACCCCCACCACCATACCCTCCTTCCTTAACCTCCCCCCCCCGGTCACTCCAAGCACCTTCAACTTACTCTACACCTAACCTAACCATGGCCAACACCAAAATCAGCATCAGACCTCCTTTCCTTCAAAGTTAAAATACACAAAATTAAAATCCAAACTGAACTCGTGCTGAGAATTACTAGCACCAATCAAATACCACAAATACCAAATGTTTGTAAACCCCCCCCCCCTACAAAAAAAAAACACCCACACATTCGAATCGAAGAAGATATTCTGAGCAAATAGATGGCGGAAAAGGACAATATTTACATCTGCTCATGAAGCCGTGAGTGGATTCTCGATGCTGACAAACATTGTTAATGAGCTGAATTTCATTACGCGAAAACATGATGTGGTGACCACGAGAGTGGAATCAGTGATTTCAAGAAAGTGTCACTTATTTTTGGAAGATTTTGTATTCAGAGTTAGTGTGACTAGATTTTGCAGTCATTTGATATTCCTTGGTTCCGTTTGGATGACGAAATTTTAGATTGTAATTTGTTCTCATTGTTTCTGTTTTTGTGATTAAAATATTGAAGTTAATTTGTACTCATTGCTTCCATTAATTTGACTAGAATTTGGAAATAATATTTGTATTGTTTCTATTAGTGTGACTAAATTTGTTAGGTAATTTGTATTCATTGCTTTTATCAGTTTATGCTTGACTAAATATTCAAGATAATTAGTATTCCTTGTTTTTGATAATGACTAGATTTTGGAGGTACTATTTGTATTCAGTGTTCATGGTAGTGTCTCTTTTTTGTGTGTGTGTGTGACAAGTTATTTATTCTGTGCATAACATATAAGCTTCTGTGAGGGTGCTTGTTTTCAATGCTGGGAAGCTGTGATACTGTTTTGGTCTGGTCCCACACTCAGGAGTGTTTGTTTACCTGGTCTTGCTCGAGTCAACCGTTTGGAGCTTTGGGTGTTAGTAGTTTCTATATTAGTTTTTTTGTATTTTACTAAGTTTTTTCCTAATATGAGTATGATACCTTAGCCTACTATGTACATCTACCCGGATGACATACATTACTTGAGGTAATTTGCATCCCAATATTAGGCCAAATTATTGCGTTACAAAATCTGATATTGAAATATTGATTTCTGTATAGCTCAAGTTTATCCTTGAATTAATCTGTGTAGTTTGTATCTAGAGCTATTCATTAGTTCATCATGTGAATCTTGAAACTAATTATTTTCATCATGTGTAGCTTAGATTAACATTTAAGGTGAAAAATACCTAGGCAAAATGCATATGAGACCGTCTCAAAAGGTGCTAAGCAATATGGGACAAAACTTTGTCCATCGTAACGATTAACATACTATCTATCTGCTTATGCATTTGCTCAGGATAAACTGATTTGTTTTTTCCATGGTATTTCATAATCCCAAATAGAATACATATTGATTTGAAGCAAATGTCCCTGTGTTTTCAGTGTAGCCGTTTCTGTGCTGTTTTGTGTCAATCGTTACAATGGACAAAAAAAAAGAAGAAGAGTTATCACCTTTCGAGACAGCCTCAGATATATATTAGTTAATATACATATTACAGCACCACAGCTTTCAATGCAGATCGGAAACACTGTGGCATTAATTAGCGTAGCTTAGGACAGTGGAGGGGGATGAGGGAGGAGAGGGGATGGGGGCGAGGGGATGGAAGATGGGGGTGAGGGGATGGGGTGAGGGGATGGAGGAATGGGGGTGAGGGGATGGGGTGAGAGGATGGAGGAGAGGGGATGGATGAGGGGATGGACTGAAGGGGTGTGGGTGATGGGATGGAGGTGAGGAGAGGGAGGGTGAGGGTGAGGGATGGTGAGGGTGAGGATGGTGGGGGGATGGGGTGAGAGGATGGAGGAGAGGGGATGGATGAGGGGATGGACTGAAGGGATGGGGGTGAGGGGAGGGAGGGTGAAGGTGAGGACAGGGAGGGTGAGGGTGAGGGTGAGGGTGCGGAGGGTGAGAGTGAGGCGGGTGAGGGTGAGGCGGGTGAGGGTGAGGGTGCGGAGGGTGTGGGTGAGGGTGAGGATGAGGGTGAGGGTGAGGAGATGGAGACTGATGGCTACCTAGCCTGGCGCTTTTTAATACTAGGATAGAGCAAGAAGCAGTTGAATATGAGAAAGACACAATTGTCTGTGACTGAAATCTCCCCGGCTTAAAGCTGCATAGTCTGATGAAATATCAAATTTTCAAAAACCAAACCAAATATCTAGATTTGATTTGACATATCTAACTTAGATACTGATGCACTTATTAAGCATTTGTTTCTGCATAGAAGGCAATACTGAGTCAATTTAACAGAACCTGTTACTGCAGAAGTCTATGGTGTCAGAGTTTTGTCACTAATTGTACATGTTTGCCCTCAAAATATCTCAAAAGTTTACCATTATAATAAAAGTAACTTTGAACTAATGTAAGGTAGATACTCGTGATCGATCTAATATATTTATCTCAGAAAAAATACAGAAATTCAAAACCATCGATCTATGCAACTTTAATCAATGAATGTAAGTAACTACAAACTACAAGAAACTTCATAGAATCTCACACTTGCTACTAATAATATATGACTATTGTCATCACATGTGTCACAAGTGTAAAGTATGTAGTACATCGTGCGTATAGCAGTGCGGGTCACTGATCCGTGGCGACCCATGTGACGTCATTGATCCTTGGTGGGGGCGGTTGGCCCGAATAAACTCACTTGCATACTAGCCGTCGTAGTGTTCGTTTCTTCAATATTACAACAAGCACTGGAGTAGAGGTGCAATGGAGTGTACTGATTGGGAACATAGAATGTATACTGACAATAGTATTAGTAGACAGTCAGAATTTGCAAGAACTAATAGGTTTAAGGCACTACCATCATGCATTGCTGGCCTTTATTCTCTCAACCACATCAGGACCTTCCTACACAGGCCTGTCTTAACAACATCAGATCCCTGTTAACCCTCTGTTTCAACATCAGCACAATGCCTGCCTCAGCATCAGGACAATCCCACCGCTGTCTCAACAACATCAGGACAATCCCACCCATGCTTCAACAACATCAGAACAATCCCACCCATTTCTCAACATCAGAACAATCCCACCCCTGTCTCAACAACATCAGGACAATCCCACCCATGGTTCAACAATATCAGAACAATCCACCCATGGCTCAACCACATCAGGACAATCCCAGCCATTTCTCAACAACATAAGGACAATCGCACCCATGTCTCAACGACATCAGGACAATCCCACCCATGTTTTAACAACAGCAGGACAATCCTATCCCTGTCTCAACAACATCAGGACAATCCCACCCATGTCTCAACAACATCAGGAAAATCCCACCCATGTCTCAACAACATCAGGGCAATCCCAACCATGTCTTAACATCATCAGGACAATCCTACCCCTGTCTCAACAACATCAGGATAATCCCGCCCATGTCTTCACAACATTAAGACAATCATACCCCTGTCTCAACAACATCAGGACAATTCCACCCATGTCTCAACAGCATCAGGACAACTCCATCCATGTCTCAACAACATCATGACAATCCCACCCATTACTCAACAACATGAGGACAACATCATGACAATCCCACACCTTTCTCAACAACATCACCACAATCCCGGCTGTCTCAACAACATCAGGACCATCCCACCCCAGTCTCAACATCGGGACAATCCCAGCCCACTCTCAACATCAGAACAATCCTCCCCCTGTTTCAAAGCACCAGGACAATCCCCCCCCACCTGTTTCAACACCAGCATTTATCATACCCCTCTGTCTCAACAACATAATGACAATCCCACACCTTTCTCAGATCAATCCCAGCCCTGTCTCAACATCAGGATCTTGCTACAGCCACCTTCACGTGCAGCTTTAATTGGAGAATGGACGTTTAGCTTCAATTGGAGAATGGATGTACAGCTTCAATTAAAGAATAGAAATACAGCTTCAATTAGAGTATGGACGTACAGCTTCAATTGGAGAATGGATGTGCAGCTTCAATTATAGTATGGACGCACAGCTTCAATTGGAGAATGGACGTGTAACTTTAATTGGACAATGGACATGCAGCTTCAATTGAAGTATGGACGTGTAGCTTCAATTGCAGTATGGACAAAGAGCTTCAATTCGGAGCATGGATGTGCAGCTTCATTTAGAGTAGAGATGTGCAGCTTCAATTGGAGTATGGACATGCAGCTTCAAGTGGAGTATGGATGTGCAGATTCAATTGGAGTATGGATGTGCCGCTTCAATTGGAGTATGGACATAGAGCTTCAATTGGAGTATGGATGTGCAGCTTCAATTGGAGTATGGACATAGAGCTTCAATTGGAGTATGGATGTATAGCTTCAATTGGAGTATGGACGTGTAGCTTAAATTGCAGTATGGACATGCACCTTCAATTGGAGTATGGGTGTGCAGCTGAAATTGGAGTATGGATATACCACTTCAATTGGAGTATCGGCATATAGATTCAATTGGAGTATGGATGTGCCGTTGAAATTTGAGTATAGATGTGCCACTTCAATTGGAGTATTGGCATAGAGCTTCAATTGGAGTATGGATGTGCAGATTCAATTGGAGTATGGATGTGCAGCTTCAATTGGAGTATGGATGTGCAGCTTCAATTGGAGGATCGACATGCCGCTTCAATTGGAATATAGGCATAGAGCTTCAATTGGAGTATGGATGTGTCGCTTCAATTGGAGTATGGATGCTCAGCTTCAATTGGAAGTATGGATGTGCAGCTTCAATTGGAAGTATGGACATGCAGCTTCAATGCAAGTATGGACATGTAGCTTCAATTGGAGTATGGATGTGTAGCTCAAATTGCAGTATGGACATGCACCTTCAATTGGAGTATGGGTGTGCAGCTGGAATTGGAGTATGGACATGCCACTTCAATTGGAGTATAGGCATAGAGCTTCAATTGGAGTATGGATGTGCCATTGAAATTGGAGTATGGATGTGGCACTTCAATTGGAGTATAGGCATAGAGCTTCAATTGGAGTATGGATGTTCAGATTCAATTGGAGTATGGATGTTCAGCTTCAATGGGAGTATGGATGTGCAGCTTCAATTGAATACTGTCTGTTGGGGACTGCCTGCTCTGTTGCCTACATGTACATTCCTCGCTTGCGATTACTCGCTTGCCTCAGCCAATCAGATCACGCCATCCCGAGTGGTGGTTGCCAGGGTTGTGGGGCAAACTCACACCCCATTGGCTGACCTAGGTAGCAATACAGGATTACCCATGATCGTTTGTTTTTTGGGGTTTTCCATCCTGGAAACATCCAAGGTGATATCAGGATGGGCACCAACCTGTGACAATGTGCACTCATGACGACTTTATAGTTCTGCCCCACTGAGAGACCAAACTGCCAGCACCATGACCCGATATCCCACACAATCACATTATCCTGATACTGAGCTAACCAGTCATTGTCCTATCCTAGTAATGCCTACCGCCAGGCTAGGTAGCGACAAGTATATTTGATAAGTTATTGGTTTGACTCGATCGGGAATCGAACTCCGGACCTTCTGCCTAGGAAGGCTGCGCTTTACCGATTCGGCCACCACATGTTGCTAGGATGCAAAATCCAACAAACAGATATAAATCACCCCCAAAAAACCTGTTTTTAAATGAGTTCAAACTGTTCCCACACTTATATAACTGGGACCACACAAAAAGGTTCTAGATTACAATGAAATAGCACTTAAATAGGATGATTCATTAACATTCCTCAGGGACTGGCTGACTAATTACATGTAATTACAATAGCTTCAGAACCCCCTCGCTCCTCCCCCCCCCCCCCCCCCCGAACAAATTTAACAAAAAACAATTGAAAGACCCTAAAGGCCTGGTCACATAGCATTAGTCGACGTAGTTGAATGTATGGAGGCTAATGTAGTTGAAAGTAGTTGAACGTAATTGAACGTAGTTGAACGTACCGGCATCCATACTTGTCCGTGATGTTAACTTGGTAATAATGTGGGTGAGCCGTGATCTCCTATTTAATTTTTGGACATGTTCAAAAGAGCGGTACGTTAGAGGCTGAATTTACCTCCGTGATGCTAACATACTCTAGCATACTCTAGCGTGCTCTAGCATACTTCAATGAAGCCCTGGTCACATAGCCATTTGAGTATGTAGGTGAATGTAGTGGAGGCTAATATAGTTGAGCGTAGTTGAAAGTACTGGCATCCGTACAGTAACATATTTATCCATAACATAACATATTTATCCATACCAAAACCTGGCATACCGTAACGTGTTTCAACGTAGTTTAACGTACTTACACCATGTTTCACCCATGTTAGGCTCCACTACGTTCACCTACATTCAACTACATCCACTAACGGCTATGTGACTGGGGTTTAGGTAAGAACCAAGACGGGATGACCGAATCAGTACGGGCGGCGACTAGCTTCTTATGTGACAGGTCATGGATTCAAATCCTGACTGAGTCAAACCAATGACTTGTTACATGTTACTTGTGTTAGTTCTGGGATCATTCCCTGGGTCACCATGGATGGCTGCCGACTGTGATGGACTTGCAGCCACCACCTTCCTGCATCTGCAGGGCATTTGTGAATCTGACCATGTCCAGAAGGCTGTTGGTTTCAGCTCTCCTTTGTGCAGTGTATGTAGCCTTGAATCTGAGGCTTGTCTGGAACCGTTCCCAGGAATTTATCGAGTTGCCTTTCATGTGGTCAACTGAACAGTTCGTCAGATTTCTTATGTTCACTGGCATTATATTAAAGGGACAGGGTCCATGCCCTGTGAAGCTTGCATAGGCTGGCTTTTGTACCACAGATGGATCTGCGTTGCTAATTCTGCGAATCAAGCACATACGTCCTCGTTGTATGTGGTTTGATGACACTATGCCATCCTCTCCAATGTTGGGAACTTGTCCTTCCAGGATACACCAGGTGTAGATAATCATATATCTTTCCTGTCTTTCGCTGCAGGGAGTAGAGTTTCAGCTTTTTCAAAATATTTACTTGTTGCTACCTACTCTGGTACTCAACATTTCCACGATAGAACAAAGACTGGTTTGCTTCCAGTGGGGCAGCACTATAAAGTCACGATCAGTATGTGCTGTCGCAATTCGGTACCCTGTTATGACCTTAGATGTTGTCACCATTTAAAGCTCTAACGAGTAAATAAGTTGCTGATAGTGCACATGCAGCACATATTCACCACCAACAATAAAAATAAATTGATTTAAAATAATTTACAAACTTGCATTAATTGTTATTATCCTCAACCCTACCCACCCACCACCATCACACACAAAAGTAGATAGATTTACAAATGTGCATAAAATTTGAATAGATTTCAGCTCCAAAAACGAGTTCGCAAAGGCAAATACCAAATGAGTGTTCATTAACAATGTTTGCCAGTGAAATAGTTTCCATTTGGGTGTTGACTGGTTCCAGAAACGCGGACGGATCTGCGTTCCCTTCACGACAAATGGCTGAGCAGACGACATTTAGCAACCGGAAGTACACCGGCGTTCCAGCATCTATTGCCAACTGGCGCCACCTACAAAAGGCCACGGCTAACATCACTCATGGTCACACTTCACTTAGTGTTTCCCCAGGAGACATTTGTTTGTTGTTTAACATCTGACATCTAAGGTCATATCAGGACGGGTACTGACCTGTGACAGTGCATACTCATGGCAAATGTATAGCGCTGCGACACTGGGAGATTAGGCTGCTGGCACTGTGACCTGATATCCCACAGTCACATGATCCTGATAATGTGCTAACCAGTCCTTGTTCTATCCTATTAATGCCAAGCGCCAGGCTAGGTAGCGACAAGAATCAATTTGATACGTCATTGGTTTGACTCGGCTGGGATTCTACCAATTCGTCGACCGCGTTCCGTACTCAGGACAGAAAGCTTGCTATATTTAATGATGCCTCTAGAGCGCATTGATTTTTATCATCGGCTATTTGACATCAAAGTACTCAGGACAGAGGGCATGGAAGTTTTAACTTGCAGTAACAAGCAAGGAAGATACTGCGGGCCCAGATGAATTCAGATTAACAGGGCGCATTTCACCAGCCTGGTGTGGTGGCGAGATAATGTGGTGGTGAGATAGTATGGTGGTGGTGAGATAGTGTTGCACTGAGATAGTGCAGTGATGAGATAATGTGGTGGTGAGATAGCGTGGTGGTGAGATAGCATGGTGGTGAGATAGTGTTGCAGTGAGATAATGCAGTGATGAGATAATGTGGTGGTGATATAGCTTGGTGGTGAGATAGTGTTGCAGTGAGATAGTGCAGTGACAAGATAATGTGGTGGTGAGATACCATGGTGGTGAGATAGTGTGATGGTGAGATATTGTGATGGTGAGATAGTGTTGCAGTGAGATAGTGTTGCAGTGAGATAGTGTTGCAGTGAGATAGTGTTGCAGTGAGATAGCACAGTGACAATATTAATGTGGTGGTGAGATAGTATGGTGGTGAGATAATGTGGTGGTGAGATAGTGTTGCAGTGAGATAGCGCAGTGACGATATAATGTGGTGGTGAGATAGTATGGCGGTGAGCTCAAAGGCTACTACTACATGTAAAACCAAGCACAGAATACTTTAACATTATTACGATTGGGTGTAGCAATTCCTGAAAGAATTCCTTGTCCTTCTCCCCCCCCCCCCACCCCACACCACTGCAAAGCCTCCCCCTGCATCCCTCCCTCCCCTCCCCCATGCATCCATCCCCCTTCCCTGCATCCCTCCCCACCCCTATACCCCTGCCCCCTACCTCATCAATGCACACTCCCTTCCCCTCTGCACCCCACTACACCCCTTGCACCTCTACCCCTCACTGCACCCTCCCTCCTGCTTCCCCTGCATCCCTCCCCCCTGCCTCTGCACCCCCTTACCCCTACACTCCCTGCACCCTACTCCCCCCCCCCCCACCACTGCACCATCCCTCCTCCATCCCTTGTTCCTACACCCTATGTCCTCCTACCCCCATTCCCCGTCCTTGCATGAATGCCACAACGCCACATACTCCATGTCCTTCGCTTGGCACTTGTCAACAGTCTGTTTATTTATCGGCATTGATTGAAACCAGCACTAACTGCCTTCTCCCATCACCCACTCGGGCATGCGCAGTTGTCCCGCTGATGGCGCCCCCTAACGACCCATGTGCCCATTAGCGAAAGCCTAAAACGAGAAAGAGCACCAATAAAAACGGAAATGAAAATCCGATTAAATTCGTGTGAAGAAAATCCATATATTAAATTTGTTTCCTCATAGTTTGCTTTCATTGTTTACCAGGCACAGTTAACACGCAAGTATGAATTTGGGAAACTCATTTCTTTTCTCCACTCGCGTCATCAATCTCGGTCTGTTGGTGTACGATTGTTGCTGTTGGTTGCTTTACATCCTAGCAACATCTAGGGACATATCAGGACAGGCACCGACTTGTGACAGTGTGCACATATTTCTATTTTTCTTATCTTGTTCTTTAACTATCATTCATCTAACGATGTTTTGCTTATTTTCCTGTAATTGTCTATTTGTATATTGTTGTAGATTTGTTTACTGTGTAGAGGCAATTGTGATTAGGGCTGGAAGACCAGTGCATTAGCACTGACAACATGTTATTCAGAGGAATAAAAACACTTGAACAAAAAAAAAAAAATATGGCCACTTTATAGTGCCGCCTCACTGGGATATCAGGCTGCTGGCACCATGCTCCCAGTATCCCACACAGTCACATTATCCTGATACTGTGTTAACCAGTCCTTGCCCTATCCTGGCATTAATGCCGAGTGCCAGGCTAGGTAGCGACTAATATGTTTTATGGTCATTTTAATACATTACATCTAAGCACCTATTTTGCTAATAACATTTTCCATGAATCTTTTTATTGTTGGGGAGGTTAACGCTCCATAGTCCGATATAAGCATCACATTTTCTAAACCAAAACACTTATCTAGATTACATTGGATATATCTAAATTAGTTACAGGTGCACTTATTAAGCATTTGTTGCTGTGGAGATGGGAATTTTAATTTTTTATTTTACCAAATGTATTTTATTCAGCGAATAATGTCTTTTGTCAGCGCCAGAGCACTGGTCTTCCGGCCCTTCATTACAATTTGTTGGTATATAAATGACAAAGAAGTTCTCAGAAAAATTAAAAATAAGAAAAGCTTGTTTGCCACTATACAGACAAAGAAACTTATTTATTTTGACCACATCATTCGTCAGAGTTCAATATACCGTACATTGTTGGAAGGGAAGGTGAATGGCAGCAGAGGGAGAGGGAGACCAAGAACATCATGGTTTACAAATATTTCACAGTGGACAGGCTTGAATTATTCACAGTCTATCAGAACAGCATGTAATGTATGTGTCTTCCAGTTGTGTTGTTATCCGAACACCCCCAGTGTGGCACAGAGTGAGGTCACTACAGAACGTTCTAAATAAAGTTAGTTACAGTACAGAACTCATTGTGTTCAGACGTCCTTTACATTACATGGTGTCAGATGTGGAGGCAATGGTGCTTTCAGGCCCATTGCTTCTGGTGGATACCGGGCAACAGCACCCCGGACACCAACCAACATGAAATGTTGCAAGATCATTTTACCAGGATCGACACCCTGGTCGCAGAGACAGAAACAAGTACTTGAAATTCAAGTTGAAGTAGCTGCAGCGCACCGGCCAGCGACTTCCCGGGCAACAACAGAAGCAGCACTGCTTTTAATGTGACGAGTGACAAGACGATGCACAAATGCCTGGAAAAATGATGATTTCGTAGTTCATTGTCTTTTATCCCACATACGATCCGATCGCACAACAGAGACGCTTCTAACTGCCCGTAGCAACAAAACTGTACGCGATGCTTTAATGTAAAGGACGTCTGAACACAATGAGTTCTGTACTGTAACTCTAGCATGTCACTTGCTTAATTATTACAATTGCATCAGTGAACATCAGCTACAATAACAGTAATGAGTCAACAGCTATTTGACAAGATCTATGACAAGTACGACATCTTACAGCATTTACAAAACAATCCCAAAAAGCATACTCAGTTACCTTCATGTGCCATTTCCTATGTGTGAATGTGTTCTGTAAAGTCTTTGTTTGACCTCAAATGTGTGATGTTCTTCATGTATTGTCATGGTAACATACCGAAACAATTTAAAGTTGCACAGTCTAACCAAACCATTCCTAATTCAAAACGTCACAATCGACATACTATGTCTTTGTTTGCATTCTTTGACCTTTTCCACATATATATATTTCTATTACATATAGATATATTTATTAAATATATTTATATACATTATTTTATTTTAATGCATATGACATTAAATTCAATGTTACAAATATCAGTATATCCGGTAGATTCTGCATATTCGGCTTACTCTGGTTTCTATATAACCAATATTTTACACAACTGCAGAATTTACAGGTTACATAACTGCATGTTGTGATAACATTTTGTCAAACAATTATGTGTTCAACAACAGGCCTTTCTCATAGCGAAAATATTGGCACACACTTCACCATGTAACTCTGACATCCTACAATATAGTCATTTTTCTCTTCACACTAACATTTTGTTATATATATATATTCCTTTGTAATATATATATTGCCATTCGTTCAACATGGGAGTGTCATGCAATAACAGTACTGTCACCTGCATAGTATAAATATGTGAATGTATGTACTACTTTTCATTCGATATAGCAGATTTAGGTTTTATATTTCCATCATTAATAACTAGTCCATAACAATATTAAAGGATGGAACCATACATCAATGTTGGGTATTTTTAAAAAAAAAAAATAATTTATATATATTTTTTATTGAGTATGCAGCTTTAACAAAGCAGACTACCAACTGCTACTTTGTCGCTTTCACTGATTTGAACTACATTCTTTCATGACGTGGCCTCTCGCTGCCTTGGGGGTGTTCGGATAGCAGCACATATTACTTTGACAATTTGATGTATGTAAACGTATATGCTACACGTCATATAATACATAATCAGTTGTATTGTCTTTCAACTGACAAAAAACAATTACCATCACTAATAACTAGTCCATAGCAATATTAGGATGGAATATATCAATGTATGTTTGACACTGCAAACTGAATAAGGCCTGCATTATGCGATCTATACTGACAGACAGACACACTACAATTACAATACATTCCGTTACAACCACATATTTTATAATTGTGTCTTTACCTTGTCTTATGTCACATCTCATCATATGCGACATCACATCTCATCTCGTATCATATTTCATGCCTTTCACGTGCCTCAAGTGGCCTGGCGTCCGGTGCTTTCATCCCGGCGCTCCGTGTTTACTTCTCGATGAATCTCGTTGCCATGCCTGTTGCTTAGCTGGCTTGACGCCCTGTGCGTCCTTTTTACGGCCGTTTTCGTTCATCTCTGTCGATGATTTAATGTACATGTGCTGCAAGCATGGTTTTCGCTACACTCAGCTAGCTTGTTAATGTCATTTCTTAATATGAGCATTTGTTGTGGAAACTTTGCTTCACAGTAACTGTGTGACGTCATCATCGTACTGACGTCTTGCCTGACGTCTTGCGCGTGTCTTCATTCTGGCTGTTTTCATTGCAGCCGTTCGTCTCTGTCGACGATTTGTACATCCGTGCTACCTGGCATCTGTGTACTCGTGTCTGTGCCTCTAGGCATCCTTGCACATGTGTGCCATCTTTCCAGGCATCTGTGCATTATCTTGTCACTTGTCACATTAAAGTCAGTGCTGCTTCTGTTGTTGCCCGGGAAGTCGCTGCCCGGTGCGCTGCAGCTACTTCAACTTGAATTTCAAGTACTTGTTTCTGTCTCTGCGACCAGGGTGTCGATCCTGGTAAAATGATCTTGCAACATTTCATGTTGGTTGGTGTCCGGGGTGCTGTTGCCCGGTATCTACCAGAAGCAATGGGCCTGAAAGCACCATTGCCTCCACATCTGACACCAGATGCATCACATCTTCCCCTTTTCACTTAACTATAATAAATACTTTATTATTTATCACTACCGTGTCTTGACATCAGAAGTCTTACAAGTAGTGACTTATCTCTATGCATTGAAACTCTTTATTTCTTACTTATCTAATTGTAACACACGTAACATAATTCCTTAACTTATCCTTCCCTCTGTAATTAGCATGTAATATATATTAATACGGTTGTACGTTAACTTATAATATATTATTATATAAATTCAAGGTGTGTTTGTATACGGCAGTAGAATCAGAATGATTATGTTATATTCATCAAAGTGATGGTATAGTCCGTCGGCATCTACTGCTGCTTCATAGTTTGTCCATATCGTGTACCTTCTTTGTTTGACACACTGAAGTTTGACGTGGTAACGTATTGTTTAACGTCGTGTACGTACTTTTTCACGGTCTCGCTTTACGCAGTAAAGGACCGTATGTAAATACACATGTACAGGAAGGTTATTAACACATGCAAGTAAGTGTAATGTATCATTAGGCATACTTAATTCAATTATGTTTCAACTTAAGCAATACATGTATGTCAAAGGCCATAACGAACCGGTGGCCTACTGACTCGACCATAACGTGTTTTATACTTTATTGGCGAATTTGTGATATGTACATTGTCATTAATAGTTGATGGCACGTATTCTATAGCCCTGCTTTCACGTTTAGCAGGACATCTGTAAATGAATCTTCTGTTACGTCTTATAACATTGTCATTTTTATTTATTATATTATAACTTCTCTTATTGCCTACATTAGTACACACAATTGTTCCTTTTTGCCAGTCATTATTGTGGTTTTTGTAACGGACGTTATCACCATTATTTAAAAGACTTTGATGTCTACTTGTATGCTTGTCAAAATATTGTTTTTGTAATCTTTGATTATGGTGCATTTTGGTTAAGTTTAGAAGGTTGTACCTTCGCCTTTAGCTCTCCATCTAGTACCGGGATTCTGCTTCTCAATTTCCGTGACATCATTAATTGCGCCGGAGACACACCAATTCCGTCTAATGTCGTATTTCGGTAATTGAGCATGGCTATCTGGACATCCCTACCGTCTTTTATGCATTTTTTTATTATCCGTTTAATGGTTTGAACATAACGTTCGACCTGTCCGTTACCTTGTGCATGCATCGGGCTTGAGTATATTGATGTGAAGCCATATAGTGATGCAAACTTTTTAAATTCGAGGCTTGTAAATTGTGGACCATTATCCGATACTATATATTTGGGTATACCAAAACGTGCAAACGTTTGTTTTAAAGCATCAATCACTGTTGTAGTAGATGTTGTGTCTAATTGTATGAAATCTGGAAATTTAGAGTAGTAATCTATAATTAAGATATAATTTTTACCATCGACATGAAACAAGTCTATTCCAATTTTATTGAATGGGATATCTATTATTTTGTGATTTATCAAAGGTTCCTTTGGGGGCATATTTCTGAATTCCTGACATACGACACATCTGGAAATTTTGTCTTCTAATTGTGTACTAAATCCTGGCCAAAAAATATTATCTCTGGCCAGTTGTTTACATTTGACCACCCCTAGGTGCGATTCGTGTAATTTGTCTAGCATATCGGTTTGTAGACTTTTGGGGATTATTATTTGTTTACCTTTCAGTAGTAAGCCATCTACCCATGTTATTTCATATCGAAATGTGTAATACGGTTTTACATCACTAGGAATGTTATCGCTAGTATTTGGCCATCCTTCTAACGTCATAGTCTTTATTTTTGTTGAGCGTTTGATCTACCTTGGTGGCCTCTATGACTTGTTGCACCATATCCATTCCTATATCTATAGCCCCAACCGAAATGTCCCGGTCATATAAGTCATCAGGGGCTATACTTGATGTATGCGCTCTTGATAAAGTATCATTTTATCTGCTTCCTGGGAAGGTTTCACATTCAAAGTGTCCAGTCTTGCTAATAGTCCTAACTTAACACAGGCTTGTTTGCCTATGATCGCACTGCCGGCATCTGTTTACTTGAAATTTTAATTCATGACCATTAAGTTTTAACATTGTTTCTCCCGTAGGCGTAATTCTATGTCCTCCGTATGTGATTAGGTGACACGTAGATGTCTTTAATTCAGCACCATGCAGTTGTTTGTATACTGCCAAAGGTAAAATGTTGGCCTCAGATCCAGTATCTAATTTAAATGATACTTCCACATCATCAATTACAAACATCACAAACCATAGGTCCTTGTCCTCAATATCCACATCATGGATTGATCCGACAAATAAATCATAGTTATCAGGGTCTTGTTGACGTTCGTGATCTTGTCTGCTGTACTGGTCTGTCATGATCCGGCCATCGTCCATCTCCGGATGAACGTTAATTTCATATATTGGTGCTGTTTGTTGCTTCTTTTGCTGTAAATGGCACATTTTTACAAAATGTCCAATTCGTCGACAACCGAGGCATTCTTTACCTCGGGCGGGACATTTTCCATCTTGGTGTTTATATCCGCATCGTCCACAATTGTTCACGTCCATCTTGCGGCCTTGTTGGTAACGACTTGTTGATGCCTGTCTCCATGGAGATGTCCTGGTCGCTTGTTCATCTCTTCGTCTGTAGCCATGAGATATCATATCCACTTCACTCGTTGAAGACATTTGTACTTGTGAAGATTTGTTTTCACTCAACCGACATAATTGAATACACTGTTCCAATGACAACTGAGGTGCTTGTAGTAATCGATTTCGTAGTTCATTGTCTTTTATCCCACATACGATCCGATCGCACAACAGAGACGCTTCTAACTGCCCGTAGCAACAAAACTGTACGCGATGCTTTAATTCGCGAATGTACGTGTCCATTGTCTCACTTGTCTGGTTTAAAGAGTTGAAGTCATACCTTATCACGGTGATATTAGTTTTTCCTTCACAGTATGTTGAGAAAGCCTTTATTAATGGTCCTATCTTGTCCTTGTCACCAGTCTCAAACTCGAATGTACGGTGAACCTTTTGTGCCTCACCACCAGCAACATGGAGCAGTACACAGCACTGTACTTTTTCTGGCTTTGTTCCTATGCCGGCTGCTATCGCGTATATCTCGTATGAATGCAACCATGATCTCCAGTTTATGGCCATTCGTTCATCTAAATTCAATGGTCCAGGGGGTTTTAATCCATGAAGCGCCATATCTGCTGTATCACCCGTAACATCTGACACCATGTAATGTATATGTGGACACATTACATTACACAGCACACCATCGGGACAAGTGGAGAACCATTGCATCCAACCCTCGACTAGAGGACGGAACTATTGATTGATTGAAATGACAATATCAGTTGCAATAATAACCACACGAAAATCCTGTTCGATAATAGAAGCATAATATAAATTGACTATTCGTTGTAATAGTAACTGCATACAATTCCAGTTCAACATATATTGGTGAGCATGCTTCACATGGTATTGCTAAGTCAATTTAACAGAGCTTGTTAGTGCTGAAGCATATGGTGTCACACGGCAGATCAAAGAGGATGGAAGCCTGCGATGCAGTGTGCCAACCATGAGAATTTGGACATGCACGCCAACATTAAGGGGTATCGCTACATAGCATACGGGATGGCGGCCCGCCATCTGTTGGCAGCGCAAGTTGACTTATTCAGTAAGCCCGGTATCCGCTGGGAGCAACTAACACATACTGCTGGTAAGTTTCCACCAGCCATACTGATTCCCGCCATCCCTTTCCTACCATTTCTATCGATTCCCACCATCCCTTTCCTACCAGCTTTAACGACTCATGAAATTAGATTTATTGTTTGTCGCCGTTTTACATCCTAGATATCTTAGAAACAACACAAATCGCAAATTACTATAACAAATTGTTTTTAAAGATTTCCAGAAATCCGCGAAATTGCGGAAATGTTTTGTCCCTGCATTTCAGTTATTAGCGGTGGGCTTTGCATTGGTAGATACATAATTGATTAATTGGTAAAAGTCTGTATCGACAGCAAGGACCATATTCATGGCGAAACGTTATTGTGTGGCGTTGTACACAACAAGTGTCAATCACACTTATGTTTATTTTGAATTTTTACATGACAATGTTCAAATAACAGCCACAAGTATCTCAGATGCAATTTTGAGTCCGCTAAATTTGTGACAAATTATAGCAAAATTTAACTCACAAAGCATAGCTAAAATTACCGTATCCCATACAGTCCAGTTGTTCTCCGGAATTCAGAAATTTGTTTGTGGTTTTACCTTTGTAGAGAGGTCTTGCATGTTATTTAGGTTAAAACATTTGTAATATGTCGGGACTCGGCCGTCTGAACACCAAACATTACTATCCTCCACAGGTGTCTTCTGACAACTGTCTGTCAGTCCCCACCTTTAATTACTCTCAACAACTCATAAGGAAGAAAGGAAGACAAGTCATGCAAGATTGACAGTAAAGAGGTTGTGTTTTATTGGCATCAAGTCCTGTTCACCTACTAGCGACCTATCACCCTCACTACTTACCAACTGCCCACACAGATCCTCATGACGCTTGCTGGTGTATATAAGAATCAGTGCCTACAGCCCATTGAACCTGAGTCCAATGGTTGTTGCACACAGCTCAGTGTCTTTGGAATAGATTTTGCTAGTTTGAGTGTAGAAAGTGGAGTCCTCTCTAAGAGTGCTTCATGTGGGGTCTGTGTGTCAGGTATAAGGAATGCAGGTGACTGGACACACAGCCAGCCAATCAGACACCCTCTACAGCCTCTGTGGGCGATGCCCTAATAGGGGGCAGCTGTCACTCAACGCTGACTGCAGGTGGTGTCACTAATATATACAGAAGGGCTGGGTGTGCTTGTCCAGCGGTCCCATGGTAACAAGTAGTCGTCAACAGTTCATCATCATGTTGTCGGTAGCGATGCGACAAAGACTGCTTTCATTACTTGACTGCCGCTCTCCATTTAGCTCTCTGCTGTGAGAGTTGCATCCATGAGTCGGTCTTAATGTCTCTCAGCTTCAGGTTTTACATTTCATGAAGTGTTGAAGTGCTGCTGGCTTTTGCAAGTTACCAGCGGCACTCTCTCCTGGAGCAAATAGAGGTTTCACACCGGCAAGAACATGTCAAGACAGGCGAGAAACTATTTGTCCCTGCAGTGGCTGGTCGGGAGATGTTGGGAGTTCCATACATCAACCGCCCTTAATGCTGGCACAACAGTTACAACAAACATATATCAATGCTTCTCTCCTTCAATGGCACGCTTTCTGGTGCATCAAGGGAACATTTCAATAATTATTAACTGTCTCTTAAGTATGAACATCACATAGCAATCTCGGTTGCTATGTGTTATCATATTTCCACATAGGCGCTTATGTCATAAAGCGAGCTGGGCAGCCATTGCTTCTCTGTTACATAATCACAGTCCCTACTCCACCGCCCGAGAATAATAATGTTCTTTGCCAATATATAAATCCGAACCGAAAATCTGTATATTTTTACACATTGTTGCCAGGCAGCTTGGAATCTACACATTCGATTAATATGTATCCATGGACACTGACACCCTTGAGTAAAAATGCATGAGTCAGCCGAGAGTTGCAAACGCGGCAGCAATTAGCATGTCGGTGAATGCAGTGCCGGTGTTAGTATGAATAGGGTGTTGTGAAGCGGTTGTGGGGGGGGGCGGGGGGGGGGGGGTGACGTCAGCGTGGTTGGTTGGTTGTTGGAGTTTTACATCTTGGCAACATCTAAGGTCATATCAGGACGGGTACCGACTTGTGACAGTACGCACTCATGGAAACTTTTATAGTGCGGCCTCACTGGGAAATCAGGCCGCAGGCACCATGACCCAATATCCCACTCAGTCACATTATCCTGACACTGAACTACCCAGTCCTTGCTCTATCCTATTATAGTAATAATGTCGAAGGCCTGGCTAGGAAGCGACAAGTATCAATTTTATATTTGACTTGACCGGGAACCGAACTCCCGACCTTCCGCACGCGAGACCCGCGCTCTACCGATTCGGCCACTACGCCTGGTCGTTAGCGTGGTGTTGTTGGCTGTGGTGTCTATGTGTGAACTGGGTTAATGTGCCCCCAGTTGAGCTGTAACCAGCTTGATGTCATGTGGCTTGGTTTCTTATTGTCAAGTGATGTGTGCCTCGTGTGAATAGGGTCCCGGTACTAGGGGGGCATTTGGGAGAGTCAGAAAGGGATGGGGGGAGTGTGAGGGGGAGGGAGAGGAGGGGGGAGAGAGGAAAGGGAGAGGGAGGGGAGGGAGAGGGGGGTAGAGAGGAAAGGGAGGGGGAAGATAGGGTGAAGAGAGGAGGGGGATGGGGAAGGGAGAGGGGAAGAGGAGGAGAAGGAGGGGGAGTGGGAGAGGGAGGAGGAGAAGAGGGGGAGGGAGGGGAGAGGGGGAGAGGGACGGGAGGGGGAAGAGAGGAGATCGGGGAGGAGGAGGAGGAGAAGAAGAGGAGAGATGGAGAGGCCGAGGGGGTGGGAGAAGAGGGGAGGGGGAGAAGGGGGTGAGAAGGGGGAGAAGGACGGGGGAGGATGAGATGGCGGGAGGATGAGATGGGGGAGAGAGGGGAGAGAGGGGAGAAAGGAGAGAGAGAGGAGAGAGAATGGAGTGAGGAGACGTGTGATGGGAGTAAGGGGAGGGATGGGTTAGGTGGAGGGGAGAGGAATGGGATGGAGGGGAGGGGGGATGGATTGTGAGAGAGGACGGGAAGGGAGGGGAGGGGAGGGGTGGGAGTGGGAGTGGGAGTGGGAGTGGGAGGAGAAGAGCGGAGTGAGGGGTAGGGTTGTGGATAGTAGGATCTTGAGAGTGGTTGGTGAGGGGATGAGGGTGAAGGGTAGGGGTGGGTGGATGGGGGTGAGGGGGGGTAAGGGGATAGGGTGAGTGGATGAAGGCCAGATTAATATTTTCGGCCAGGATGGGCATCATCCACTTGATTGATTGGATCACTTGTTGGATTGGCGAGAATGTCGGATAACTGAATTTTACGACTAGTGGGAAAGAATAAGTGGCTCTGTCAGTCGTTTCATCATTAATTACCACATCACACGAAGCACAAGAAGAAGCCATCCTTATCCTTCATCATATTTACATTAAACACACAAACAAGTAGCCATTGATATCCCAGCTCGGCAGTGTTCTTTCCTTTCGTTTGTTTCTAATGTGTTTTACACCCCATTGTAGATTGACGGTTAACAACTCGTGTTCGAGCGAAATATTCAAAATAGTCAGATTAAATGGTGCCACTCGGTGTTGTGTGGATAGGTGTGTTAACCGCGCGTAAGGCAGTGATTTGCAGTGTGTGCTTGTAACTCACACACCCTTGTTGTTTGTTGGGGTTTTACATCCTGGCAACAGCTAAGGTCATATCAGGATGGATCTCCGACTTGTGACAACGCACACTCGTGGCGGTTTTATAGTGCTGCCCCACTGGGAGACCAGGCCGCCGGCACCATGACCCCATTTCCCACCCAGTCACATTATTCTGATACTGAGCAAACCAGTGCTTACCCGTCCTGATATGACCTTAGATGTTTCTCGGGGGGAGGAAAATCCTAATTAACAACAAAACTATTACAGACCAGGAAAAAATGTAAAATTTAAGACCTAAATGCACTGGGATCGGTCCCATTGCTTCACTGGTCACAGCTGGTCCAGTGTAGTATTAACAACCCCACCCCAACAACATAAGTCATAAACTCATATAACTAACTTCATTAGAGTTACACTAGAATTTTCCTAACAAACCAACATTTATATACCGCTTGCCTAACTGCAACTGAACAGTGAAACTTACTACAAGTTTAGCAACTGAATACAGAAGATAACTTCTGCTTACATTCTAAATACTATGTAAATACTCACATTGATCTGACTAATATTGATCTAGTTATATGACACTACTGTACCATATTGTTATGGAATGTTTGAGTTTCAGAATTTCATTGTGTTACAATACCTGTTGAATACACAATGCAAATTGTGTATTCAACAGGTATTGTACACCTTATTCTATATACCTTTTGTGTAAATAACTCTGAATTGAAAAATGTCTGGAAGACCAGTGCTTCGGCACTGACAAAAGACTTATTCAGCAGAATAAACATATTTACCAACAAAAAAAACAAAACCAAAGAATCCTAAGCATTCCAAAATATCGGATTGAACTGTTGCATCTTTGCGATAAGTACCTTAATCGTGCTGTATAACTTGTTATGCTAATATTATTTGGAATGGAGTCTACCTGCATTGCTTGTCTGTTATTAACCTGTATATCTCTTGAGGTGCTATCTGAGCACTGGTTAATGAATAGTATAGGTGGTGCCCATGAGCCAGCCAATATATGACTGAGTGATGTTATTGTGTGTTGGGGCGATTAGTGTGTTTGGGCCTATGTTAACAACGGCTTGTTTGTCTGGTTCATACCCACACATCCACACATAAACACAGATACATAACACCTAGACACAAACACCCCGCACCCTCACACAAACACCCACACACTCACACAAACTCCCAGCCTCATCCATATCCACTAGACAACCCCCCCAAACACCCAAACCCACACACCCCGTCCCCTACCCACACACACCGACTCATAAACACCCATCCATACTCATACACACACACTAATATACACAAACAATTCCAAACGCATATACACCGACAAACAAACACCCCCCCTCCCATACCCAAACACAAAACCCACAAACACATCCTCCCACACCCATACCCAAACACTTACTCACCCACACAAACCCCACCCACACAAACACCAACCCTCCCACACCCCTGCCCACCCACAGCCCTACCCACCCACACAAACACCTACCCTCCCACACCCCTACCCACCGACACTCCTATCCATCCACACCCCTACCGACCAACACAGACACACCCTTACCCACACAAACACCCACCCACCCACACCCTTACCCTCCCACACCCCTATCCACCCACACCTACACACCCACCCATACAAAGACCCACACTCCCACACCCCTACCCACACAAACACCCACCCTCCCACACCCCAACCCACCCACACAAACACCCACTCTCCCACACCCCTACCCACCACAACCCTACCTACCCACACAAACACCCACCCACACACCTATCCACCCACACCCATATGCACCCACCCACCCAAACACCCAACCACCCAAACACACACCCACCCAAACACACACTCACACAAACACCCACCAACACAAACACACACTCACACAAACACACACCCACGCAAACACTCCAACAGTGGGAAGCTTTCCACATTGCTCTGCCACATCAACAGTGGAAATTGCTTATACTTGATGATAGATTATGATGGATATCTATTCCCCCCGCGCTCCCCGCCCAGAGAGGGAAACAATTTCAGTCGCATTGCATCTGGTTTTACCCTTCATAATTCTTAATGTTTTGCAATCATTGCTCTGAGTTATTCGACTGTAATCCTAAAAGGTGAACGCTCGCAATGCTTTTAAACCGAATTGAATTGAATTGAATTGAATTTTTGTTTCAAAATACCCAACCCAATTTTGCTGAATAATGGGGGGGGGGTTTTTCTTGAAGATTTATACTGCCTATCATGGATAAGTCTGAATAGACTTGTTTTCACCATTAGACAGTTTGGCGATAGAAAGCCCCAGCCTACACTTTTAACCTCCCACACCACATAGACATGGTATGAGAGCAACTGGCCTTTGATGACGCAGTAAGTTATCCACAGCGGTGGAAATCCAAATTGGCAGAGGTGGGGGCACACAGAATCGAACCATCGATCTTCAGATTAGGAGTCTGACCAGAAAAAAGTCAGACACTCTAACCACTCCACCACAGAGAACACCACAGAATCTGATGAAAGCATAACTTTGTCTAAAGCAAACACTCAGCTAGAAATATTACTACTTACCCAACTCAGAATTAGATACCAGTGCACTTATTCAGCATTTGTTGCGGCATAAACCTTAGATGGGAATATTATGTCCATTTAACAGAACCTGTTACGGCTGAAGCCAACGGTGTCTCGCATTTCAACATACGCTCCAAAATTAACTTTGCATGTTTTCACTTCAAATAAATATATCTCCAAATATAGCAAGTTTTAATATCTACTCACTTCAAAGTAAATTAAGATGGATCATTATGATGAACCTAATACATCTATATATATATAAAGCGCACACACCGTATCCTTCTCATTAATTGGTTGGTGTTATGTAGACCCAGGCATGCCCCACCTGAGTGCCGCCATTCAATAATGCAGGATAATGATCACATCCCCTACTTAGGGTCACCAACAGCAGTGTCAGCAGCCTAATCCGATATAGAGGTAAACTGGCCAAAGGTCAAGAGGTCAACTTTATTATCATGTTAGTGGGGGCGGGGGGGTAATCATCTCATGCCAAACTTAGCTCACTGCGCATGACAGGAAGTCGGTGAATGAAGAGGCGGGATTTGGGCAAAGCAGCCTTTTTCTATTCACCTGCTCTAAGCCAGGGTCCGATGGGCTGAAACTTGGACTTGGTGGTTGAGTTATTAATACCCCCCCCCCTGCCCCTCAGTCACACTATGCTTGCGACCACTTTGCGACCACAAAATACGGGTGTTCGCAAAATGGTTGCAAGTGGTAGCAAAATGGTCGCAATGTGGCCGTCAGTGGTCACCGACCTCCATATAACCATCTTGGTCTGAAGGAGGTTGCATCTGTTGCACCAACAACCTCCTTGCGACCAAAAGGTCGCTGACTATTTTCATAGCTTGGCAACCAGTCGGCGACCAGTCGGTGAGCAGTTGGCGACCAGTCGGCTTTTTGGTCGTTAAACTGTCGCAAAGTTGTTGCCAGTCGTCGCAAGCTGTAGTGTAACTGGGGCTTAAGTTACTTGTTTGTTTGTTGGAGTTTCATGCCCTGGCAACATCTAAGGTCATAATAGGAAAGGGGGCTTAAGTGAGTGATGGTGGCTTCACGGCACGTCAGCACCAAGGGCCATATTCAAGGCGGGAAGAGTTAACAAGGGTTTTTATTCTGCCATGTTGATGACTTAAGGACCAGTCAGACCTTACGGACTGAGTACCGGACACCACCGGACAAAGGATTGTCTAGTCCGTTGGTGTCCGCTGTCAAAATGTACCAAAATGTACCAAAATGTACCGGATGAAACGAACGCTAAACGGACAAGGAACGTACATTAACGGATAGCCACCGGATGATAACCGGACGAAAACCGAATGTCAAACGGACGTAACAGATTGTTCACGGACACGCAGAAAACATATAATGACCGAATTCCCGCAATAAAAAAATAATAATAATAAAATCACCGTCAACGGACTTGGCAGGAAGCAAACCGGAGACGTAACGGATGGGTACCGGACATGAAACAGACAAAATGGACTAAACGGACTTAAACCGGGCACCAACCGTACACGTCAATCCGGTGGTGTCCGGTACAACTTTTGTGCCTGTTCAAAATGGGAAATAGTGTGCCTAGAGCGGGACTGTACCCACATCTCTATGCATTCCGGGCCAGTGTGCTAACCATGACACCACCTAGGCTCCCTGATATCACCCTGCCACCCGCGTCTACCTGTCTATGTGGTTACTTGCCTGAGAGGTCAGTGCAGACTACTACACTAGTAAGATCCGAGTGAAAATAAAAGTTGCAAGACGTGGTACAGTCCTGATGACCTCGGGAACGCTAACATTTTTCTATGTTTTATATTTTGTTATTTATACAACATTCGTAGACGGATTTCCCCATCCACCTCCACCCCAGTCCTATCTTTCACTATAGCCGCTATACTCTAATTTAATAACCAGTGGTCCACAACTGGTTCATCAAAGGTTGTGGTATGTGCTGTCCTGTCTGTGGAAAAGTGCATATAAAAGACCCCTTGGTGCTTATCGGAAAGAGTAGCCTATATGGTGGCAGCGGGTTTCCTCCAAAGAAATATGTCAGAATGACCATATGTTTGACGTACAATAGCCGATGATAAAAATCAATGTGCTCTCAACGCGTCGTTAAATAAAAGAAACTTTAATTTAAAGTCACTTTGCACCCCAAAGCACGCGATTGTACCAGGATGTCTGCAACACCTTGTATTCCCAGGTGGTTACCAACATCATATTACTTATTTACTACCGCTATGGCATGATATAAGCCTGCATCAGGATGTCTGCAGCACCTTGTATTCCCAGGTGGTTACCAACATCATATTACTTATTTACTACCGCTATCGCATGATATAAGCCTGCATCAGGATGTCTACAGCACCTTGTATTCCCAGGTGGTTACCAACATCATATTACTTATTTACTACCGCTATGGCATGATATAAGCCTGCATCAGGATGTCTACAGCACCTTGTATTCCCAGGTGGTTACCAACATCATATTACTTATTTACTACTGCTATGGCATGATATAAGCCTGCATCAGGATGTCTACAGCACCTTGTATTCCCAGGTGGTTACCAACATCATATTACTTATTTACTACCGCTATGGCATGATATAAACCTGCATCAGGATGTCTACAGCACCTTGTATTCCCAGGTGGTTACCAACATCATATTACTTATTTACTACCGCTATGGCATGATATAAGCCTGCATCAGGATGTCTACAGCACCTTGTATTCCCAGGTGGTTACCAACATCATATTACTTATTTACTACCGCTATGGCATGATATAAGCCTGCATCAGGATGTCTACACCACCTTGTATTCCCAGGTGGTTACCAACATCATATTACTTATTTACTACCGCTATGGCATGATATAAGCCTGCATCAGGATGTCTACAGCACCTTGTATTCCCAGGTGGTTACCAACATCATATTACTTATTTACTACCGCTATGGCATGATATAAGCCTGTATCAGGATGTCTATGCACCTTTTATTCCCAGGTTGTTACCAACATCATATTACTTATTTACTACCGCTATGGCATGATATAAGCCTGCATCAGGATGTCTATGGCACCGTGTATTCCCAGGTTGTTACCAACATCATATTACTTATTTAATACCCCTATGGCATGATATAAACCTGCATCAGGATGGCTATGCACCTTTTATTCCCAGGTGGTTACCAACATCATATTACTTATTTACTACCGCTATGGCATGATATAAGCCTGCATCAGGATGTCTATGCACCTTTTATTCCCAGGTTGTTACCAACATCATATTACTTATTTACTACCGCTATGGCATGATATAAGCCTGCATCAGGATGTCTATTGTATCTTGTATTCCCAGGTGGTTACCAACATCATATTACTTATTTACTACCGCTATGGCACGATATAAGCCTGCATCAGGACAAAGACCCTATAATACTAAGACGGCTCACTCCCTATCTCTCTCATGGTAATGTATATTTCGCAGTGCCACCTTGTGGTGGGTTTGATCAGCCCGGCTGCTGGTTGGTGTTTCACATGTAAACACATACAATTATATTATACATGAGATAGGTAAGTATGAATACACATCAATATTAAATTGCTATGAACAAATACCCATCATCATCAACATCATCATCATCATCATCATCGTCATCACACATCTTTCACATTCATATATACATTTATACATATAATATAGCACCTGTTTAACCAACAGAACAGCCAGCTCACCAAGTGGTGGATTTGATCATTTTGATTACACAATACAGGCTGAGTGAGCCGTCTTAGTATTATAGGGTCTTTGATCAGGATGTCTACAGCACCTTGTATTCCCAGGTGGTTACCAACATCATATTACTTATTTACTACCGCTACGGCATGATATAAACCTTCATCGGGTTGTCTATGGCACCGTGTATCCCTAGGTAGTCACTGTAAAGGCCCAGTCACATACACGTTAGTGGACGTAGTTGAACCTAGTGGAGGCTAACGTAGTTGAACATAGTTGAACATAGTTGAACGTAGTTGACCGTAGTTGAACGTAGTTGAACGTAGTTGAACGTAGTTGAAAGTAGTTGAAATTGTTGAACGTAGTTGAACGTAGTCGAGGCTAACGTAGTTGAACATAGTTGAACATAGTTGAACGTAGTTGAACGTAGTTGAACGTAGTTGAACGTAGTTGAACGTAGTTGAACGTAGTTGAAAGTAGTTGAAATTAGTTGAACGTAGTTGAACGTAGTCGAGGCTAACGTAGTTGAACATAGTTGAACATAGTTGAACGTAGTTGAACGTAGTTGACCGTAGTTGAACGTAGTTGAACGTAGTTGAACGTTGTTGAAAGTAGTTGAAATTAGTTGAACGTAGTTGAACGTAGTCGAGGCTAACGTAGTTGAACATAGTTGAACATAGTTGAACGTAGTTGACCGTAGTTGAACGTAGTTGAACGTAGTTGAACGTAGTTGAAAGTAGTTGAAATTAGTTGAACGTAGATGAACGTAGTCGAGGCTAACGTAGTTGAACATAGTTGAACATAGTTGAACGTAGTTGAACGTAGTTGAACGTAGTTTAACGTAGTTGAACGTAGTTGAAAGTAGTTGAAAGTAGTTGAAATTGTTTAACATAGTTGAACGTACCAGAGAAGTATGGATGCCGGTATGTTCAAGTATGTTCAACTACGTTAAACTATGTTAGCCTCCACTACATTCAACTACATCCACTATCGTGTATGTGACCGGGCCTTGAGTACTTACAAGGCTGCGTGTTAATACATTAGATTATCAGATTAAAATTGTTGCTTCCACTGTGAGATTGACCATGAATAGAAAGATAGCCATCTCATAACCCTAGGAGCTGAGTATATGCGATGGAGTTAGGCTGCGGCTTTTGTTACCTTTGACTTCAGTGCACCCCAACCCAAAGCCGCTATGGGATTTATTAGCCCAACACTACTAGCGACATTAGGTGACCCCCACAAAAGCGAACCCTGAAAGGGTTCGCTCATCGCTTTCTATTTACGGTATACTTATGGGCTCTTCTGCAAACTTGTACAAGCCTTATCTACCGAGCTGGAAGGAGTAAGGCTCACCATATAGGACTTCGCTATAGAGCAGACATATTAGTCTAATACTGGTGACGTCACCGAAGCACTTGCAACACATATTGAATACACTAGAACTGGTGAGAGCGCAGGGTTCCTTGTGCTTCAACCCCAATATCAGGCAATAACTGCTTAAATATAAGTAATATTTTCATATGATACAAATCTACCTAGATTTAATCCTGAAAATCCAAAGTAAATACTAGTTCATTAATTATTTATTTCCACTGGAGAATATTTAAACTCGCAACACTGTGCTGGGCCTCTTTTTGCGGTGTCTGAGGAATAAAGAGAGGGTAGTGTGGCGATATCAGGGAGCCTAGGTGGTGTAATGGTTAGCACACTGGCCCGGAATGCAAAGAGATGTGGGTTCGAGTCCCGCTCTAGGTGCAATATTTCCCATTTTCACCCCCCCCACAACACTGGTTGCTGTGACCATGATGCTATACACGATACAGGCTGTATGGTTGTTGAACCTACCCTGTGTATGTATGTGTTAGTGCATTGCCTGTATGTATGTAATTGTAAGCATTAAAAGACTTAACATTCCAGGGGGACGAGTGTAGTAGTCTGCAATGACCTCTGAGGCAAGTAACCACATAGACAGGTAGGTGTGAGTAGTGTGGTGACAGCAGGGAGCCTAGGCGGTGTAATGTTTAGCACACTGGCCCGGAATGCAAAGAGATCTGGGTTTCGAGTGCCGCTCTAGACACAATATTTCCCATTTTCATCATCCCCATGACACAGGTAATCTACGGGGACAGGGAGTGAGTGGCCGCTAGCCATGGGCGGAATGGTTCAACACCGAGACAGCCCTAGATAAAAGATTCACCCCATACTTCCAGTACAGGGGTGAAAACCAACCCATTAGAAAAACTGGCAAAGAATTTCAACATGCTGGGGAAATTAACTGAGCTGGTACATTCTTAATTTAAGAAGCACAATATATTCTTTCTGTACGTCTTCATATTTACCCGCTACTTTTGAGTTGGAAAATATAATAAAACATATACTTTAATGCAATTTAAAAGTGAAATTGACAGTGTTCTATGGCCGCCATCTTGTCTTTTTGCATTCTCTCCCATTTCACCAACTCTGTGCCGATATAAGTATCCATTTGATACTGGAGGCAGGCATTCTACTTCCTGTTCCATACTAAAGCTATTTTCGCCCGTTGTCCTTCACCCCTGTACTGGAAGTGCGGGTGAATCTTTAACTAGGACAGCCCCTGCTAGCGTGCTGCCACCTGCCGATGGTATTTCTTATCACCAAGGGTCAGTACAGTCAAGACTACCAGAGGGGCTCAGTATGGATTACTACTCTAGCAATGACATATTGTGTTTGACCAGATGGCATAGCCGAATGAGTTGAGCGTCCATCTCCCATTTTGGTAGATAGCGGGTGGGTACCAACTTGTGACAGTACGCACTCATGGCGACGTTATAGTGCTGCCCTACTGGAATACCGAGTTGCTGACCCCATTACCTGATGTTACATTATCCTGGTACAGAGCGAGCCAGTCCCTGTCCTATCCTATTAATGCCGAGCACCAGGATAGATAATACAAGTGCAGTACTAGTAGTCTACACTGACCTCTCAGGCAAGGAGCCGCATACAGAAATAGTTGTTACAAAACAAAGGGATTATTATGAGTCCTGTTTTAACATTATGAGCTGAGTGTAAGCGATGGAGTTAGGCTGCGGCTTTCATTACCTCTGACTTCAGCGCACCCCAACCCAAAGCCCCTTTTATTTGTATTTGTTTGTTTGTTGTTGTTTTACGTCATAGCAACATCTAAGGTCATATCAAGATGGGCAAAGCCCCTTTTAACCTCAGCAGTTGCTAAAATTCTATAAGTGCTTCATGTTTCAATCAAACTCATCATTTTTTTACCAGACGGGATGGCCGAATGAGTTAGAGCATTCATCTCCCGTGCTGGTAAATACTGGGTTCGAACCCTGGTCGAGTCAAACCAATGACTTAAAAAGTGATACTTGTTGCTTTCTAGCGAGGCGCGAGGCATTATTAGGACAGGGCAAGGACTGGTGTGCTCAGTGTCAGGATAATGTGACTGAGTGGGATACCAGGTCAAGGTGCCAATAGCCTGGTTTCCCAGCGGGACAGCACTATAAAATCACCATGAGTGCACACTGTCAAAAGTCGGTGCCCGTCCTGATATGAAATTAGATGTTGCTAGGACGTAAAGCAACCACAAACAAACAAACAAACTCTTTTGTTTTTCAATGCATCATTCATGACACAGGCTTTCAATGCAAAGCTAGGCGTATTTGCTTTGGCTAGTTGCTTCCCCCCAACTCAAATTTACTGAGAACCCGCCTCGACGTTGAGAAGTGTGCATGGCATTTTAGTCTGTTTACTGGATTTAATGCATAGTGATTATGTAGATTATGGGCTGTGCACACTGGTGACGGATTGAATTTTACCTGACGCGATGGCTGAATTGGTAAGAGCGCTGGCTGGCTTCTTGTGTGGGGACTGGATGAGATGGCTGAATTGGTAAGAGCGCTGGCTGGCTTCTTGTGTGAGGACTGGATGAGATGGCTGAATTGGTAAGAGCGCTGGCTGGCTTCTTGTGTGGGGACTGGATGAGATGGCTGAATTGGTAAGAGCGCTGGCTGGCTTCTTGTGTGGGGACTGGATGAGATGGCTGAATTGGTAAGAGCGCTGGCTGGCTTCTTGTGTGGGGACTGGATGATATGGCTGAATTGGTAAGAGCGCTGGCTGGCTTCTTGTGTGGGGACTGGATGAGATGGCTGAATTGGTAAGAGCGCTGGCTGGCTTCTTGTGTGGGGACTGGATGAGATAGCTGAATTGGTAAGAGCGCTGGCTGGCTTCTTGTGTGGGGACTGGATGAGATGGCTGAATTGGTAAGAGTGCTGGCTGGCTTCTTGTGTGGGGACTGGATGAGATGGCTGAATAGGTAAGAGTGCTGGCTGGCTTCTTGTGTGGGGACTGGATGAGATAGCTGAATTGGTAAGAGCGCTGGCTGGCTTCTTGTGTGGGGACTGGATGAGATGGCTGAATTGGTAAGAGCGCTGGCTGGCTTCTTGTGTGGGGACTGGATGAGATGGCTGAATTGGTAAGAGCGCTGGCTGGCTTCTTGTGTGGGGACTGGATGAGATGGCTGAATTGGTAAGAGCGCTGGCTGGCTTCTTGTGTGGGGACTGGATGAGATGGCTGAATTGGTAAGAGCGCTGGCTGGCTTCTTGTGTGGGGACTGGATGAGATGGCTGAATTGGTAAGAGCGCTGGCTGGCTTCTGTGTGGGACTGGGGATGGCTGATGGTAGAGCGTGGCTCTTGGTGGGATGAGGATGGCTGAATTGGTAAGAGCGCTGGCTGGCTTCTTGTGTGGGGACTGGATGAGATGGCTGAATTGGTAAGAGCGCTGGCTGGCTTCTTGTGTGGGGACTGGATGAGATGGGTGAATTGGTAAGAGCGCTGGCTGGCTTCTTGTGTGGGGACTGGATGAGATGGGTGAATTGGTAAGAGCGCTGGCTGGCTTCTTGTGTGGGGACTGGATGAGATGGCTGAATTGGTAAGAGCGCTGGCTGGCTTCTTGTGTGGGGACTGGATGAGATGGCTGAATTGGTAAGAGCGCTGGCTGGCTTCTTGTGTGGGGACTGGATGAGATGGCTGAATTGGTAAGAGCGCTGGCTGGCTTCTTGTGTGGGGACTGGATGAGATGGCTGAATTGGTAAGAGCGCTGGCTGCCGTCATCTGTACCAGGGTGTGGGCTCGGACCGCAACCGAGTGAATCCAATGACTTACAAAAATTGTATACTTGTCGCTACTGTGCCTGGTGCTCAGCAATCAGCGTTAGTGGGATAGGGCAAGAACTGCTCTGCATAGGACCAGGATAATATGACTGAGTGGGATATTGGATCATGGTGCTGGTGGTTTGGTCTCGCAGTTGGGAAGCACTGTATATATAAAAGTCATCATGAGTTTAAATTCTAACAAGTCGGTACCCGTCCCGATATGACCTTAGATGTGGTTAGGTTAACTGCACATTTGATGTTTTTTATGGGCACTATATAAAGAAATAACATAGACTTAGTAGGGTGTCTTTACTAATGGGAGCTATTTGAAAGCATAGTACAACAAAACAACAATAAGACATATTTAAAACCTGTGGGCGGGAGGGTGGGGGTGGGGGTGACGAGTGGTGATGAGTGGTACGGTGGTACGGTGGTTTCGGGATGGTGTGGGTGGTGGTGGTTGTGGTGGTGGTTGTGGTGGTGGTGGTGGTGGTTGTGGTGGTGGGGCGGCGATGAGTGATGGGGGGAACGAGTGGTGGGTGGTGGTGAGTGGTGGTGGTGGTACGGTGGTTTCGGGATGGTGTGGGTGGTGGTGTGGGGGTGGTGGTGGTGGTACGGTGGTTTCGGGATGGTGCGGGTGGTGGTGGTGGTATGGATGGTGATGTGAGGTGGGAGGTGATGATGAGTGGTGGTGGTGTTGGTGGGTGGTGATGAGTGGTGGTGGTGGTGGTACAGTGGTTTCGGGATGGTGTGGGCGGTGGTGGTGGTATGGATGGTGATGTGTGGTGGGAGGTGGTGATGAGTGGTGGTGGTGGTGGTACGGTGGTTTCGGGATGGTGCGGGTGGTGGTGGTAGTATGGATGGTGATGTGAGGTGGGAGGTGATGATGAGTGGTGGTGGTGTTGGTGGGTGGTGATGAGTGGTGGTGGTAGTGGTATGGTGGTATCGGGATGGTGTGGGTGGTGGTGGTGGTATGGATGGTGGGAGGTGGTGGGAGGTGGTGATGAGTGGTGGTGGCGGGGGTACGGTGGTTTCAGAATGGTGTGGGTGGTGGTGGGAGGGGTGAGGGGTGATAAATGTGTCAGTCGAGTCCCTTTACAAGACGCACATTGCCCACTGGCAGCACCGCCCTCCTAACTAGGTCAGGCGGAAGCAGGGCTGACGTAGGAAGTCACGTGACGTGCAGGTAGCGTCCCCACACAATCATTTCCGGCCGTGAGTCGCACCCAAAAAGTGGGTTCTGGCTCTGGTTTTGACGACCGTGTTGACACGGACCGTAACTGGGTCACACAGCATCCGGTAACAGGTATGTATTCTACCGCCATGTTAAAAAAACACCCACTAGTTCTGAGGAGATGATTACAAGCAGCAGGCTGTGTGAGGCGCCTTCGCAAAAATGGCTATTGTACTTCATAATACATTAATCACACTTGGGTCGTGTATTCCTAATGACTAAGAAAACATTAAGCGTTGTTATTTGTATGGGTGACCACCTGGGAACAGAAGGTGTCGTAGATATCCTGGTACAGCATTATAGCGTACCAAATCAGCCGCGGATAGGTAATATGATGTAGATATCCCGTGACAGGATTATAGTGTATCAAATCAGTGGTGGATAGGTAATATGATACAGGCTTATAGCATACCAAATCAGTAGTGGATAGGTAATATGATACGGGCTTATAGCATACCAAATCAGTAGTGGATAGGTAATATGATACAAGCATATAGCATACCAACTCAGTAGTGGATAGGTAATATGATACAGACTTATAGCATACCAAATCAGTAGTGGATAGGTAATATGATACAGGCTTCTAGCATACCAAATCAGTAGTGGATAGGTAATATGATACAAGCTTCTAGCATACCAAATCAGTAGAGGATAGGTCATATGAGACAGGTTTATAGCATACTAAATCAGTAGTGGATAGGTAATATGATACAGGCTTATATCATACGAAATCAGTAGTGGATAGATAATGTGATACAGGCTCATAGCATAGCAAATCAGTAGTGGTTATGTAATATGAATCAGGCTTATAGCATAGCAAATCAGTAATGGATATGTAATATGATACAGGCTTATAGCATACGAAATCAGTAGTGGATAGGCAATATGATACAGGTTTATAGCATACAAAATCAGTAGTGGTTAGGTAATACGATACAGGCTTATAGCATAGCATGGTAGTCATCAATAGTGTGAAATCCCTGGCAGCATTAGTGTTGAGTGGTATTCCACAAGGAAGTGCTCTGGGACCCCTACTGTTCATATGTTTCATTAACGACATGCCTGAGGACATCCATGCATTCATCCAGATGTTTGCGGATGATACAAAGCTGTATATGGAGGTTAACAGCCCTGAAGATCAACAGGCGCTACAAAAAGACCTAACTGCACTTGAAGACTGGGCCAACCTGTGGCAACTATGTTTCAATGCACAGAAGTGCAAGGTCATGCACCTGGGTAACAGAAATGAAAATTTAAGTTACTACATGCACCAAGATGGCGAAGAAGTCCAGCTCCAAGTGACAGAACTAGAGAAAGATCTTGGCATATACATGGACCCCGGACTCACCTTCTCATATCACAGTGAACAAAAGGTGAACAAAGCAAACAAGCTTCTAGGCATGATACGCCGCTCATACACGTATCTAGACAATGACACAGTGAAGACACTGTACACGTCACTAATCCGGCCGCACCTTGAGTATGGCAACACGGCTTGGACACCAAAGTTCAAGAAGGACCTGTCAATGATCGAGAGTGTACAGAGACGTGCTACAAAGTTATCACCAACCATAAGAGAACTACCATATGAAGACCGTCTCAGGATTCTCAACCTACCCAGCTTATACTACCGAAGGGCCAGGGGAGATATGATAGAAGCATTCAAACACGTCACTGGAAGATATGCGGTTGATGCTAGATACCTGAAGCTGGCCAACTGTAAAACTAGAGGTCATCGATACAAGCTGAAGAAGGAAAGAGCAATAAAACCAGTCAGACAGCTATTCTTCAGTAACAGGATAGTAAATGCCTGGAACACACTGCCTGAACATGTCATAGAAGCGCCTTCCGTCAACGCCTTCAAGGGCAGACTGGATAAGCATTGGAGGGGGCTGCAATATTGCATACATCCGGTACTCGATGTGTTTAATCCTAGTAAATCAAATTTTGACATGCATCGACCTGATACAGGCTTTTAAGCCTAACAAAATCAGAAGCGGATGAGTATGAGTATAGCAAATCAGTAGCGGATAGGAAATATGATACAGGCTTATAGCATACCAAATCAGTAGTGGTTCGGTAATACGATACAGGCTTATAGCATACCAAATCAGTAGTGGATAGGGAATATGATACAGGCTTATAGCATACCAAATCAGTAATGAATAGGGAATATGATACAGGCTTATAGCATACCAAATCAGTAATGAATAGGGAATATGATACATGCTTATAGCATACCAAATCAGTAGTGAATAGGGAATATGATACAGGTTTATAGCATACCAAATCAGTAGTGGATAGGGAATATGATACAGGCTTATAGCATACCAAATCAGTAGTGGATAGGCAATATGATACAGGTTTATAGCATACCAAATCAGTAGTGGATAGGTAATACGATACAGGCTTATAGCATACAAAATCAGTAGTGGATAGGTAATCTGATACAGGCTTATAGGATACCAAATCAGTAGCGGATAGTTAATACGATACAGGCTTATAGCATACCAAATTAGTAGCGAATAGGGAATATGATGTTGGTGACCACATGGGAACAGGAGGCATCACAGATATCCTGATACAAGATTATAGCATATCAAATCAGTAGCAGATAAGAAATGTGATGCGAGTGATGATCTGGGGATATGAGGCATCATAGATATGCTGATACCGGTGCATCGTCTACCTAATCAGTACTGGGTATGTACTAGATATCCTGATATCAGTATTGAATAAGTAACATGATGTTCGTGACACCACTTTATGTGACCTCTGAGATTGGCTAATCCCTGCCAGGGGCCTAGCTAGGCGTACGCATGTACGCCAAAACGTCCACATCGTTTTGTCCAAAAAAAAATTAATTAAAAGATAATAAAGAGAGAGAGAGAGGAGGCATGTAGTAGTCTGGAGTGTCGAAAACTCAAGTCTAAAATGTGTAAAATCCGCCAGCTTAAGCTTAAGCGGCCCCCTAAACCCCTGCCGAAATTAGGAGTACACATTGTTAAAGGTCTAGCTACGCCCCTGCCTGCCATGTGCGAACTGCTTTTGTCTCATTTGACTGTCCATCCGGTGGCAGGACACCCACTATGTCAGGACAAAATTGGCCTGCATGCAGTTGTTTGTGTTTTGTGCATATGTGTGTGTGGTTTCTTTAGGTACAGACCAGACGGGATGGCTGAATGAGTTAGAGCGTCCGTCTCCCGTGTTGGTAGATCATGGGGTCGTGGGTTCGAACCCTGGTCGAGTCAAACCGATGACTTAAAAATTGATACTTGTCTCTTCCTAGCCTGGCGCTCAGCATTATTAGGATAGGACAAGGACTGGTTGGCTCAGTGTCAGGATAATGTGACTGAGTGGTCATGGTGCTGGTGGCTGGTCTTCCAGTGGGGCAGCACTATAAAGTCGCCATGAGTGCGCACTGTTACAAGTCGGTACCCATCCTGATATCACCATAGATGTTGCTAGGACGTAAAACAACAACAAACAAACATCATTAGGTACATTAGTTGATTAAGTAGTGGAAATTTCAATTGCGGACAAAAGGTTTTCCTCGTTCCACTGCTCCTTGTTCTATCGCCGTAATGCTAAATAGCCTTGCTAGGGAGCGAAAAGTGTACATTTTTATGTCATTAGTTTGAAAGCAGGGGTTCGAATCCCATGACCTACCAAAACGGGAGGCGGGCAGGGCACTCAACTCATTCGGTCATCCATGTCATTCAAATCAAGTACTTCTGCATATCTATCTATACTTTTCAGATTAGATTATAGCAATGAATAAGGGTTGAGTGTATGATTCTGCCTCAGAACAAAATGTGTGTTACAAATGCAGTTTAGTGACATATATATCTTGGTGGTTAAGAAAAATTACGTTATAAGCCTGAGGGAGAGATCGCGATTAGGCTCGCAAGATTCAAAAAGATTGCAAGACTCAAAAAGCAGTGAGAACAACTAGACCTGAGACCACTCTGCTAAGTAACGATGACAATAGACAGTGCAGTGAGCTACTACTCACATTAGTTCCTGCCACTCCCGTCAGAGGGCAGGTTGGTGCTGGAAATCATCCTATATAAGGCATGCTGCACAGTAAGCTTGCTACCCACAACATTAGTTCTTGCCACTCCCGCCAGAGGGCATGTTGGTGGTGGAAATCATCAGATAAGGCATGCTGCACTGTAAGCTGCGACCCACAACATTAGTTCTTGGCTCTCCCGTCAGAGGGCAGGTTGGTGGTGGAAATCATCAGATAAGGCATGAGTTAAATGAGCAGACCCAGAACACATTCTTGCTTCCAGTTTTGTTGGCTTCTATTTTACAGATGAAATGCTACCGTCAGTTGTGTTGGTTGGTTTGTTCTTTGAGTTTTATGTCCTGGCAACATCTCAGGTCATATCAGGACGGGTACCGACTTGTGACAGTGCACACTCGTGGCAAATTAATAGTGCTGCCCCACTGGGAAATCAGGCCACCATGACCCGCTATCGCACTCAGTCACATTTTTCTGAGCTAACCAGTGCTTGTCCAATCCTATTAATGGCGAGTGTCTGGCTAGGAAGCAACAAGTATCAATTTTATAAGTCATTGGTTTGAGTCAACCGGGAAACGAGCTCCCGATCGATTTGGCCACCATGCCCAGTTGTGTACAGAAGTCGATTGGATTATGCTACCAAGAACTATCTAGAATTTATTTGTTTGTTTGTTTATTGTTTTTGTTACATCCAAGCAACATTTAAGGTCATATCAGGAGAGGTACAGACTTATGACAGTGCACACTCATGGCGACTTTATAGTGCAGCCCCACTGGGACCCCAAACTGCCAGCACCATGACCCGATATCCCACACAATCACATTATGATTATCCTAATACTGTGGTCTACTTTTATATTTTATATTGCTGCGAGACATGGACTTTGAAGAAAGCAATAACAACAAAGCTCAAGGCATTTGAAATGTGGCAATACAGAAGAATGTTAAAAATTCCATGGACAGCAATGATAAGCAACGTGGAGGTCCTAACAAGAATGAAAATAAAGAGACAGATAATAGAAATGGTCAAAGACAGAAAAATTAAATACTTTGGCCACATGATATGACACCAGGAATCACAGAGAAGAATACTGGAAGGGAAGATAGAAGGGAAAAGACCAAGAGGGAGAAGGAGAACAACATGGATGGACAACATCACTGAGTGGACAGCAATGATCTATGCGGAATGCGTGAGAGGAACAAATGACAGGAAGAGATGGAGGTCCATTGCAGCCAACCTTCTTCGAGAAGACGGCACCCATTGATTGATTGAATACTGTGCTAACCAGTCCTTATCCTATCCTATTGAAGCCGAGCGCCAGGCTGGCCATTGACAAGTATCAATTTTATAAGTCATTCGTGTGACTCGGCTAGTATTCAACACTCGCGACCTTCCACACGGGAAGCCTGTGCCATACCGATTCAGCCACCATGTCTGCTAGGGATGTCTGAATAATGAGACAACTATCATAATAAAGTAATGCAGCTACTGAAATATTCAGAAGAATAGGAATCAGCATTTTAGGAGGATGGGAATTGCGAGGCTCCTAATGCTTACCCTCAGCATGATTATGCATCTGTGTGTACGAAGGATACTCATCACAGTGTCGTATTTATTGATGTGCAGTCAATAAAAGTTGAAATTTGTTTCCATTGTGGTAGAATATGAGGAGCCATTAAGCATGTATTTATGATTCATGATAGGTTCTTCGTCTTTGCCTTCGCTGTCGCGAAGCAGTCTTTATTTATCTCCATTCCAGGTCTACATGTATTAAGGGATCCATCATTCAGGGTTTTTTTTTTGTTTCTCCATCTTTTATTTCTTAGGATCTCAGAATATGGCTAACTACACACGGTGGTCGAATGGGTAAGAGAGCTGGTTTCCGGTTCAGATGGTCGGGGGTTCGAAACCCAATCGAGTCAAAACAATGACTTACAAAATGGATACATGTCGCTACATAGACTACTGCTTGGCGTCCATGTGACACATTTACACTCCACTACACACATTCCGCAGCGCCACCTTCCGGAATTGAGCTTTCTCACAACCGCGGCTAAGGTCAACGGCCCAACAAACGACCACAATAAGGACGGCAGCTGACAGAACAGGCGCAAAACATTGTTGATGGGGCTTAATCTATTGGGACGGAGGTTGCTATGGCTACGCGCATATCCGGTTGGCTTTAGGACACTTCCGGTCAGGAAACGGAGCGGGAAAAGTCGGTCCAATGAAGGAGGTTAGCTGTATCTTACAATGACCTACATGGCATGTAGGTTTTAGTTATGATGGTATAATTAGATTGCGTGTTTGTTTATGTCCCAACAACATCTAACGTCATATCAGCAAGGGCACTGACTTCCGACAGTACACACTTATGGTGACTCTTATAGTGCTGCCCTACCGGGAGAACAGGCACCTGACATCATAACCCAATATCCTACCCAGTCACATTATCCTGATATTGAGCTAAACAGTCATTGCTCTATCCTAGTAATGCCAAGCATCAAGCTAAACAGTGACAAGTATAAATTTTGTATGTCATTGGTTTGACTCGACCAGGATTTCAAACTCACGACCTTCCGCACGGGAAGCCTGCACTCTACCGATTCGGTCTCCGCGTTCGGTGGCTTCGGGAATGATAGATCAGTGATATTGTTTATGTGTATTTGTGCTTTAACTACCTTTACTACATAACCACTGTTGGGCTACCACTGAGCGACTTGGTCACCAGCTCAAATGCCAACAATACGGCAAGGATGGATTGCATTACGGACTCCACCTTCAGTCATCCGGGGCGTAATCGATTAATGAACTCGGGTCACCCGAGCCACTTTTTGGCGCATGCGCACATCCTACAGCCTCGGGTTGAATAAACGAAGATGCTCGGGCTGGACAAAATGGTGGCTTAATCTAAAACTTTATATTTTTTCTCAATAACCGATATATGTACAGCAAAATGGGATTTAAAGTATTTTATGATTGTAGAAGCTGACAATCTGGGTTATTAAAAAAAAAGAGCATTAAAACAACACGTAGGAGTTGTACTGGTAGCTGTTATCCTATAGGTAACAGCACAGATGTGACGTCATCGCTCCTAGCAAACCCCAGCCAAGAGGTGTGTTACTGGGGTCGGATCGTTTTGCACACGGCATGTGTATTTCTCGACTCAACTTGCGGTGTTCTATTTGAAATTCTGACGACTCGGGTGACCCAAGTCGTGTTAATCGATTACGGCCCCAGAGTCCAGCCTTGTGAACCGAGAGGCCATTTGCGTACCAGCCAGAGTGGACTGACCGAAACTATCAGCAATTACTACAACAGTGTCAGCATATCGGATGATAATGATGATGGTTGTTTAGTTGGTTGTTGGAGTTTTATATCCTGGCAACATCTCAGGTCATATCAGCTCGGGAACCGACTTGTGCCAGTGCACTCATGTTGACTTCATAGTGCTGCCTCACTGGGAAATCAGGCTGATGGCACATTGACCAGATATCCCACTCAGTCACATTATCCTGACACTAAAGCTAACCAGTCCTTGCCCTATCCTTTTAATGCTGAATGCCAAACTAGGTAGTGACAAGTATCAATTTGATAAATCATTGGTTTGACTCGACCAGGAGTTTGGTTCCACACGCGAGGCCAGCGCTCTACTGATTCAGCCATCAGTCAGCCTGACCGGAAGTATCCTGAAGCCAACCGATAAGAGAACAATAATAATAAGAAGCAAGATTCATACATGAATAATATTTGCATAATTAGTTTTGTACCTCACATATTGATGATGGTGATGATAGCAATGGTAATTATAAATACTACTGGTGGTGAGGGACAACGATGATGGTGGTGATGACAGTGACAATGATTATGATAATAATGAATGATGGTGAGTGATGGTGATGATGATGACATGGATTACAATGGTACTACCGATGGTGCTGACGACGATGGTGATAGTGATGATGGAAATGATGATAATGAATGGTAGTGGTAAGTGATGGTGATGATAATGATGATAATAAATTATGGTGGTGAAAGTGGTGATGATGGTGGTGGATTACTACTACTATTAGTGATGATCATAATAATAATAATAATACAATCTTCCGATTATTTCTATTTTCATAAGTCTTATGCATCCATAATAAATCAAATCAAAACATACAGATGTCAAAGACCTGTGCCCCCCACCTCTGCCAATTTGGATTTCCACCGCTGTGTATAACTTACAGCATCATCAAAGGCCAGTTGCTCTCATACCATGTCTATGTGGTGTGGGAGGTTCAAAATCCCTTGGGTCGGTAAAAGTGTAGGCTCGGGCTTTCTATCGACAAACTGTCTAATGGTGAAAACAGGCCTATTCAGGCTTATCCATGATAGGCAGTATAAATCTTCAAGAGAAAAGACAAACATATTTAGCACAAAACAATCTAGTACACAATATTCTCGGATATTAGAATCATATCTCGTAGTGCTGAACTGACTTCAGCAATCAAATCGATTTCAGCTAAACAGAAACTTATTACGTAGCATCTGCAGTGCGCTAATCCAGGTGTTTTTCTTTCTCATTCCAGGTATGTACAGATGTGGAACCATGTGGCGAGCGCACAGTATATGACTAAAGGTGATTTCACTTTTTTTTTCTATAAAAAGAAAATTGTCATAAGGAATAGGATAGCATTTGATAGGCTTATAGGTAAATGCAATACAGTATAACCTCGTTAAACCAAACTTGAAGGGACCCTAGAAATGTGTTTGGATTAACCGATCATTGGTTTAACCGAGCTTTGGCTTCGACTTTGACTTTGACTAAGATTGTATATACAATGTATGTGGACATTTTGATTATTGTTTTTTATGTACATACAATATAACCCCGTTAAACCAATCTCGGTTAAACCAAACGATCGGGTAATCCAAACAAATTTCTAGGGTTCCTTCAAAATACTACCATGTATCATATATCAAATTCGGTGGGGTCTCAGATGACCTTATAACCACTGAAAGTTTGGCTTAACCGCACCGGAAGTGGCCTGAGGTCCGAGAATTTTGTTTGGATTAAGCGATAGTTTGGATTAACCGACTTTGGTTTAACCAACTTTTTTATATGATAAATGATAGAATGTTGCCGGGCCGCCGAAAAAAGTTTGTTTGGTTTAACCGAGCTTGGTTTAACGGGGTTGTACTGTAATTATTAGCCAAATATATTCTAGAGTTCAGTGACGTTTCCACGTGCCTAACCCTATTCATCTGCAGGTGGGATTGCTGAAATTGGGTGACATGTCCTTTTTTCCACCCTTTTTTTAGCAGCCCTCCATGCCCTCTGTAAGTACTCATCTGGACTTACAAATTTGGTACTTGTCCCTCTCTCGCCTGGCACTCGGCATTCTTAGGACAGGGGAAGGACTGGTTGGCAAAAGTGTCAGGATAATCTGACTAAGTGGGATATCAGGTCATGGTGCTGGTGGCCTTGTCTCCGAGTGGGGCAGCACTATAAAGTCACCATGAGTGCCCACTGCACAGTGTGCTGCTTCCCACTGCCACCAGAGGGCGGGTTGGTGGTGGAAATCGTCTGTAAGACCTTTTCCATAGACAATGTTGCACACTTCACTCTTACCTAGTTAGTTGTAACTACTGCCACCAGACGGCGGCGTGTTCGTGGTGGAAATCGTTTATATGCCATTGTCCACAGAGCATGCTGCAGTGACTTGTGACCCATGTTGGTTCTTGCCACTGCCGTCAGAGGGCAGGTTGGTGGTGAAAGTCATCCATGTGACCTTTTCTAGAGATCATGTTGCACACCATCACTCTGATCTAGTTAGTTCTTACCACTGCCACCAGATGGCGACGGGTTGGCGGTTAAAATCCTCTATGTACCCTTTCCCAGAAAGCAATTGCACACATTGAACTCCTGCCTAGTTAGTTCTCATCACTGCCACCAGTTGGTGGCGGGTTAGCAGTTAAAATCCTCTATGTGCCATTTCCTAGAGAGCATGTTGCACACATTGAACTCCTATCTAGTTAGTTCTTACCACTGCCACCAGATGATCACGGCTTGGCGGTTAAAAACCTCTATGTGCCCTTTTCCAGAGAGCATGTTGCACATTGAACTCCAACCTAGTTAGTTCCACCTGTGCTGGGTGCCTGGCCATGCTGGCATACAAGGAAACGAACGAGCTGATCGGGCTGCAAAGAAGGCCCTGAACTGTGATCTTGAACCGTGTCTGATCCCTCACTCTGATCTGAAACCAGTAATAGCCATCCACATAAAATCCAAATGGCAACATGAGTGGGATGAAAACATTAATAAACTTAAAGAAATTGAACCACCTGTGGGAAAACCACCACAGACTCATGCGGGAGGTCGGTGGGACCAAGTGGTCCTTAGCCGCTACCATATTGGCAACTCGTGGCTTACACATGCTTTTCTGCTCAAGGGGGAACCTCCCCCTGAATGTATTGGGTGTCAGTCCCCACTGACACTCAAACACATTTTACTAAGTTGTTTTGACTTTTTGGCCCTGCACCAACAGTTCTACACTGCAGACAGTATGCATGACCTTTTTGCTAAGGTAAAGCCAGAAAACATTTTAGCCTTTTTGAGGGCAGCTGGACTGTACCACCTCATATAGTTTACTAAATAGATTCTATCAATCATTAATCAAACCTTTCTTTTTCTATGGGAATTTGTTTCCCTTGCCCACAGATATATGATTGTGAGCTTTCTAATTTAATGAGTGTCTATTGGCACATAATTGATTGTCTGCTTTTACATGTAAAAGCGATGGTTTGAACAAAAAACAAACATTTCTCGCCATGAATATGGCCTATGCTGCTGACACAGCGTAAAGCAACCACCAATCAATCAATCAATTAATCAGTTAGTTCTTAGCACTGCCACCAGATGGTGTCGGGTTGGCGGTTAAAATCCTCGGTGCGACCTTTTCCAGAGATCACGTTTCACACTTCAACGCTACCTAGTTAGTTCACACCTGCGATTGGCGGTTAAAATCCTCTATTAGAGAAGACTTACCTGTTGCCACCTGTCTCAGCTATGACACCACTACAATGGCTGTCTGCGAATAACTACTTAAATAGACGGAAAGCCCTCATTCTGCTCTATTCCCAATGGATCACATTAAGAGCTAATTGGATTGGTTTCGGATGTCAATGACACGAGAGAGACAAATTTGCCAGAACTGTTTCAGTTACCCAAGAAGGCAGCATCCGGCTTCCTAATTAGGCTGCATCCTGATACCCAAGTAGGCTGCATCCCACTTCCCAAGTAGGCAGCATCCGGCTTCACAAGTAGGCAGCAGCCAGCTTCACAAGTAGTCTACATCCTGATACCCAAGTAGGCAGCATCCCACTTCCCAAGTAGGCCGCATCCCGCTTCCCAAGTAGGCCGCATCCCACTTCCCAAGTAGGCCACATCCCGCTTCCCAAGTAGGCCACATCCTGCTTCCCAAGTGGGCCGCATCCTGCTTCCCAATTAGGCAGCATCTGGCTTCCCAAGTAGACAGATCCGGCTTCACAAGTAGGCAGTATACCATTTGCCCAAGTAAGCTGCATCCTGATACCCAAGTAGGCCGCATCCCACTTCCCCAATAGGCACCTTCCCACTTCCCAAGTAGGTATCACCTGGCTTCCCATCTGCATGTCTGGAACTGCCTGCCTCGACACATTTACTAGTCTCGTAGGGGGTGAGTAAAGCTGCATAGTCCGAAGAAGCGTAACATTTTCAAAACAAAAACATTCACCTAGATTTTATTCTACATATCTAACTTAGATATTGCTGCACTTATTAAACATGTGTTGCCACATAGGAGGCCATACTGAGTCAATTTAACGGAACCTGTTACTGCATAAGCCTATGGTGAGAGTTTTGGCATGCTTGCCAAAATCAATTTAGGATGTTTGCACTTCAAATATCTGAAAAGTTAGCCATTCAAAATTAAAGGTACTTCAACCTAACATAAGGTATGTTATAATAACCAATTAAATATATTTATCTCAGAAAAATGGCAGAAATTCAAAACCATCGGACTATGCAATTTTAAGATGGGAAATATTGCACCTAGAGCAGGTTTACAAACCCACACTTCTTACCATTCCGGGTCTAGTTACGCTAAGCATTACACTACCTAGGCTCCGTGATGCAATCACTCAATCCATGCCTACCTGTTTCCTGGACGATTTGTACTGCCTATTATGGATAAGTCTGAATAGACTTGTTTTCACCATCAGACAGTTTGTCGAAAGAAAGCCTGAGCCTACACTTTTACCGACCCAAGGGATTTTTAACCTCCTATACCACATAGACATGGTATGAGAGCAACTGGCCTTTGATGACCTGTCTATGTGGTTACACTACCTAGGTTCCCTGAGGCAATCACTCAATCCACGCCTACCTGTACGTGTGGTTACACTACCTAAGCTCCCTGATGCAATCACCCTATCCACACCTACCTGTGTATCTGGTTACACTACCTAGGCTCCCTGATGCAATCACCCTATCCACGCCTACCTGTGTATGTGGTTACACTACCTAGGCTCCCTGTTGCAATCACCCTAACCACATCCACCTGTCTATGTGGTTACACTACCTAGGCTCCCTGATGCAATAAATCAATCCACGCCTACCTGTATACGTGGTTACACTACCTAGGCTCCCTGATGCCATCACTCAATCCACGCCTACCTGTCTATGTGGTTACACTACCTAGGCTCCCTGATGCCATCACTCAATCCATGCCTACCTGTCTATGTGGTTACACTACCTAGGCTCCCTGATGCAATCACTCAATCCACGCCTACCTGTCTATGTGGTTACACTACCTAGGCTCCCTCATGCAATCACTCAATCCATGCCTACCTGTCTATGTGGTTACACTACCTAGGCTCCCTCATGCAATCACTCAATCCACGCCTACCTGTCTATGTGGTTACACTACCTAGGCTCCCTCATGCAATCACTCAATCCACGCCTACCTGTCTATGTGGTTACACTACCTAGGCTCCCTCATGCAATCACTCAATCCATGCCTACCTGTCTATGTGGTTACACTACCTAGGCTCCCTCATGCAATCACTCAATCCATGCCTTCCTGTCTATGTGGTTACACTACCTAGGCTCCCTGATGCCATCACTCAATCCACGCCTACCTGTCTATGTGGCTCCTTGCCTGAGAGGTCAGTACAGACTACTAGTACTACATCTGTCCACTTGGAATTGTAAGTCATTTAAATGGCTTATGTCCGTAAATCGGTTAAAGCTTACGATTATTTACATGCAGGCAATGCGCTTCCAAATACACACACTGTCGCATCAGAGACGCACTGGCAATTTGGCAATGTGGCATCAGTAGGCCCACCAGCATTTTATTTTTAAAAGAAAAAAAGAATTGATCGCATGGTAATAATGACAGGCCATATCGTGTATCTTAACCACCATGTGTTTCATTAAAGATGTTTTCATGCACACCGTGGTAAAACCTGCAGATATATACACAGGGAGGGACAAAGAAAAACATAATTATACCTCTTTACCAAGCACAGATTTACATAACCAATTTCAAGATGACTGAAACTTAGAACTCTACTAAATCAATTCTATTTTGTTGTTGTTGAAGATTTATACTGCCTATCATGGATAAGTCTGAATAGACTTGTTTTCACCATTAGACAGTTTGTCGATAGAAAGCCAGAGCCTACACTTTTACCGACCCAAGGGATTTTTAACCTCCGAGGCCACATAGACATGGTATGAGAGCAACTGGCCTTTGATGTCGCACACAGCGATGGAAATCCAAATTTGAAGAGGTGGGGGCACAGGGAATTGAATCACCGACCTTCAGATTAGGAGTCTGACCTAGAAAAATGTCAGACACTCTAACCACTCAGCCACAGAGAACACCACAATTCTAATATGCATCATTTCTGTGTTCAAGAACTATCATTATGTCATATGACTAGATCAAAAAAAGGGATTGCTGACAAGATGAAGGAGTTGAGCACCTCCTCCCCATTTCGGCAGATTGAGGGTTTCGAAAGCCTGGGTTCTAACCCTGGCCGAGTCAAACCAATGACTTAAAGTTTTATACTTGTCACTAGCTGGCCTGTCCCTCAGCAATGCTATGAATAGGGCAAGGACTGGTTGGCTGGATATCAGTATAATGAGTGGGATATTGGAGTCATGGTGCCAGTGGCCCATTATCCGGGTGGGGCAGCACTATAAAGCCGCAATGCATGCGCACTGTTACAAATCGGAACAGTGGAATGAAGAAGACCAATTGTCACTAAGCGTCAATCAACAATTGCGATAAACAAACAAATAAATATATAAATACAGTATTCCCCATTATAAGCCGATCATTAGGGTCAATTAAATGTCATCGTGAAAAATGCAATCAAATGCTAAATTAGGGTTCGGGTTCCCTTCTGGCAAGTAAATCACCTTTGAATTAAACTTACATAGTCCGATAAAAACATCAAATTTTCAAAACCAAAGCAATTATCTGGAGTTGATTCTTCATATCTAACTTTGATACTGGTGCACTTATTAAACATGTGTCATCACATAGAAGGGAATACTGAGGCAATTTAATAGAACATGTTACTCCAGACGCCTATGGTCTCAGGTTTGGCATGCTTGCCAAAATTAATTTGTCATGGTTGCACTTCAAATATCTGAAACATTTATCGTTTAAAATAAAACTTACTTCCAACTAAAGTAAGGTAGATTATATTCATCAACCTAATATATTTATCTTAAGGCCCTGTCACACTATGACGTTTGTTCCGGCGTGCCGCCAACACGCAAAATATTATCAACGCATGGAGAAACGTCAAACTTTTCGGCTTTTCGGGGGGTAGTTGGACGGGCCGCAGCATGTTGGTAGCATTATAATAGCGTGTTATTAGCGCGCCATCAACGGGTATCGAAGTTGCGGGTGGAAAAAGCGTAAACAATGGGTCATTAACTTACTACGGTCGGTGGGGTTCGACGTGCGGCGGAACAAAGTGTCAATGTCCCGCCAGCGGGTTCCCAGCGTGCCATCAGCGTGTTATTGCCACGTTGTCGGCGCGCCGGGGGTAGTGCATCATTAAAGGTTCGCAGAACGCCGGGTAATGTTAGGCGTGTGGCAGATGCGCCAGCAACACATCAAGACATGCCAGCAACACATCAAGACATGCCAGCAACACATCAAGACGTGCCAGCAACATGTCCAACACAGTTTTGCGAAAAATCCCCAGTGTTGATGGACGTTGCTCAACGTGGTTCGAGCGGGCCGGCAATGCGCTGGTAACGTGGGTCCACGTCCTGCCAACGCACCGGTAACGCGCGATCCAACACGTTGGTGCGCGTCGGCGCGCGTCGAAAGTTTTGTGCATGCACAAAACCTTGACGCGGCTCGACGCGCGCCAACGTGTGGCTCCAAACGTTGCTGGCACTCAACGTGTACCGATGTATACCGACGCGCTGTTAACGCGCCGGTAACGCGCCGGTAACGTGTCCCGACGTTTCGACCAAAAAGGCAACATGTCGACGCGTGTTGGGGAGAAACGTCGTAGTGTGACAGGGCCTTTAGAAAATGACACTAAAAACCATCGGACTATTGCAAATTTAAGGAATCCCACGTTCAGTGACTCAAGGTGTTATATCCGAATTCCCGTTAAACCCACGTTGCGTGAAATCGGGGCTTCACTGTATTTAAAATGTGATAAATAAAAAATATGTGTTTTCATGGAATGATCCAAGATTACTCCTGGAACGATGGAATCAGGAAGCTGAAAATCGGTATGATTCCGCGGGAAATCGGTGGGGGGTGGGGGGGTGAGGGATGTGAGGGAGGAGGGAGGGGGGAGGGGGGAGCTTTTGTCACTTCCAGGCAGCTATCCTTTGTCCACATTTGGCGTGAATGACACACACACAGAGCAGCGATTGTGGTGGAGATTGCTGTGGGCACAAAGAGTGTGGGGCAGGGAGGGGGGGGGGGGAGGGAGAAGGGGGGGGGGGCGAGAGGATTCTGGGAAGGTGCTTCATCGACCAAGTAGATAGGGAGAAGAAAAAAAAGCACCATTTCAAGCGCACTTGGCTAAAGAATGACACGTGGTCAATTAGTGTCCTCACAACACTGCTGCAGGGAAGGGGCCATGCATAAACTATGCCACGCATTACTTGTTACTATTATCAGCAAGGCTAACAAATACTTAAAGTTGCATAGTCAGGGATGAAAATGGTCCCTGAAACTGTGAAAGTGGTCTCCAATAAAGATCGCAGAAATCAAGCCGAGATTATTATTATTACACCGATGGTGAATTTCCACGGAAACGCCAATTTTCCTTTATAGGATTAGCACTGTCAGAGAATCGCGGGAAAATGGTGGAAGTCAGGTTTCAACTATCCTTGTTGTGCCTATATTATCGCTCAAATCTAACTTGTTCTTGCTTGGGATTTATGTTCTAGCAGCATATTATGTCATATTAGAATGGGATTCAAAATACCCAATACCAGGTCATGGTGCCGGCGGCCTGGTTTCCCATTGGGACAGCACTATAAAGTCGCCATGAGCGCCCACTGTCACAATGCGATACCCGTCCTTATATGACCTTAGATGTTGCTAGGACGTAAAACAACAACAAACAAACAAACAAAGCCAATTGATTTCTGCATTCCTTAACATTTGACTTAAAGCTACATAGTCCGATGGTTTTGAGTTTCTCTCATTTTTCTGAGATGAATATATTGAATTGATTATTATAATCTACCTTACTTTAGTTCGAAGTAACTTTCATTTCAAATGGCTAACTTTTGGGATATTTGAAGTGCAAACATATCAAATTAATTTGGACCAAGCATGCCAAATCTCTGACACCATAGGCTTCAGCAGTAACCTGTTCTATGATGCACCTGTCACACCTTATCGGACTGAGTACCGGACACCACCGGACAAAGAATTGTCTAGTCCGGTGTTCTCCAGTACACAAAATGTATCGAAATGTATCGAGTGTAATCGGGTCAATTGCCGCCGGACAACCAGATAAGTACCGTACATGTACCATACATGTACCGGATGAGAACCGGACACGTAACAAATGGGTACCGGACATGTACGGGACAAAACGGACAAACCGGTTACCAACAGATGGGTACCGGACATGTACGGATGGGTATCGGACACCAACCGCACACCTCAGTCTGGCGGTCTCCGGTAGAAGTTTTGTGCATGTTCAAAACTTGTACCGGACACCGCCGGACACCACCAGACACCGCCGGATGGGTAACGGACATGTACCGGACATCGCCGTACAGTACTGGACAGTGTCCGGTTCTCGTCCGGTTCCCCAGTCCGGTAAGGTGTGACTGTGCCTTTAAATTGATTCAATATTCCCTTCTACGTGGCAACAGATGGTTAATAAGCACTCAAGTATCTAAGTTGCATATGTAGGATCAAATCTAGATCATTGTTTTGGTTTTTGAAAATGTTATGCTCCATCGGACTTAGATAAAAGATTCACCCGGTACTTGTAGTACACGGGTGAAGACCAGCCTTATATAAATACGGGGGAAAATAGCATTAATATGGAAGTGAGGCTACAGTATGTGGCTCCAGTATCAAATGACTACATATATTATGCATATAGCCACAGAGTTGGTGAAATGGGAGAGAATGCAAAAAAGACAAGATGGCAGCCGCAGAACGCAGTCGATTTCACTTTTAAATCTTATTAAACTATATATTATATTATATTTTTCAACTCAAAGGTAGCGGGTAAATAATAAAACATATGTAAAGAATAATTGTTACTTGTTAGTTTGTTAAATTAGGCTCTCAATTCTTTGACCCGTTTTTTCGCCAGCTTTTACATAGGGCTGGTATGCACCCCTCCTGTGGCTACTGCAGCAGTATGGGGTGAATCTTGTATCTACATCGGACTATGCAGCGTGCTAATTATCCAAGTTAGATATGTAAAATTAACGCATACTCAAAAGGATTCTGGGATAAAAAGTGGTATCTGGCACCAAAAAAAAGCGGAAATCTGTGGCAAGGAATCTGTAAATACTGGAGAACACTGAAAGCAGAATGTTGCTTCAATAATAGTGTAGTTGTGTGCACTGACCGCTCAGGCATTTAACCACATACCCAGGTAGGTGTGGGTAGTATGGTGATATCAGGGAGTCTAAGTGGTGTAATGGTTAGCACACTGGCCCAGAATGCAAAGAGATGTGGGTTTGAGTCCCACTCTAGGCACAATATTTCCCATTTTTATCACCCCCCACAACACTGGTTGCCGTGACCATGATCCTGTACAAGCTATGCGCTATACGGTTGTTGAACCTACCCTGTGTATGTATGTGTTAGGGCATTTCCCGTATGTATGTAATTGTAAGCATTAAACATTGTTAAAAGACTTACAATTCGAGGGGGACGAGTGTAGTAGTCTGCACTGACCTCTCACTCAGGCATATACCCACATACCCAGGTAGGTGTGGGTAGTGTTGTGATATCAGGGAGCCAGGTGGTGTAATGGTTAGCACACTGGCCCGGAATGCAAAGAGATGTGGGTTCGAATCCCACTCTAGGCACAATATTTCCCATTTTCATCACCCCCATGACAATGGTATCCTTATCCATATAAGTATTTTCCTACATTGTAAAATATCTTGAAATTAATGCGATAATTAAGATAATCTCTCACTGTCAGGGAATCAGGAGAGATTTCCAGAAGTCGGGTTTCATGCACTGTTCTCCTAGCCCTATCCTAATTCCATTCCATTAATCAGTCAGTACAGACTATCCTGGAAGACCCTTCCACTGTCCTGGTTAGGACTGTATTATCGCCCATGCCACTAATTCCCCTTTTCTCTCCCCTTGTTTTTTTCTGTTTGTCTCGGCTGTATGTCCTAGCAACATCTAAGGTCATATAAGAACGGGATTCAGATTGACAAATTTCTGTCGTAAATATATTCTTGGCATTTTGTGATAATTAATACTTATAATAGGGGATTATCGAAAATCGCGAAACTCTGCGAACTCGCGAAGATTTTTCATTCCTGTATAATGGTGATTTTGTTAACACTCCCCCCTTCCCTACCCCTTTTATACAACTACATTCTTTTTTACCACCCACCCACCTGCTTCATTTCTCTTGCCTACATGCTCACCCCGCCGTTGACAGTCAAGTGTCCGCCCCCTGGCCCGATAGGTCCCACATCACCTTCCTTGGTGGGCGGGGGGGGGGGGGGGGTATGCTAGCCACTCGCAGTAGATGCCAGTCCAGTCTAGGAACTGCCCCGGTGGCAACTGTAACGCCACCTGACGCAGTAAAACTGCAACGGTGATGGAGCAGTCCCTACTGCCACCGTATGGTAGTGGAGCTCATGAATGGACTACTACAGTTATTATTCGTCAGTTTTGTTAATATCTCTAGAATATTGAAGCAGTCTGCACTGATATCGCAGGCAAGGAGCCACATAGACAGGTAGGCATGGACTGGGTGATTGCATCAGGGAGCATAGATAGTGTAATGGCTAGCATGCTAGCGTCAGAATGACAAGAGGTGTTCTCTGTGGCAGAGTGGTTAGAGTGTCTGAATTTTTTCTAGGTCGGACTCCTAATCTGAAGGTTGGTGGTTCGAATTCCTCGTGCCCCCACCTCTGCCAATTTGGATTTCCACCGCTGTGTATAACTTATGGTGTCATCAAAGGCCAGTTGCTCTCATACCATGTCCATGTGGTGTGGGAGGTTAAAAATCCCTTGGGTCGGTAAAAGTGTAGGGTCGGGCTTTCTATCGACAAACTGTCTAATGGTGAAAACAAGTCTATTCAGGCTTATCCATGATAGGCAGTATAAATCTTCATGGGAAAAAAAAGAAGAAGAAAAAAAAAAGAGGTGCGGGTTCAAATGCTGCTCTAGGGGGCAATAGTTCCAATTTTCATCACCCCCATGACAAAAGGAATAGCTGACTAAGATATGGTGAATATTCAAGTGATGAATACATGTTAATATCAAGTGACCAGACTTTTTTTGGATGAATTTGTTATGTGTGCTTACATTCTTTGATTAAGCAAGGGAAATTTAAATTGGTCATTCTCATTCCACTGCTCCTTGCCCTATGCTATTACTAGTGCCAGGCTAGGTAGTCTTGGGGGGGGTGATGAAAATGGGAAATATTGCGCCTAGAGCGGGAATCAACTCCACATCTCTTGTATTCCAGGCCAGTGTGCTAAAACCATTACGCCACCTATGCTCCCTGATGTCACCACCCTACCCACACTTACTTGTCTATGCGGCTCCTTGCCTGAGAGGTCAGTGCAGAATACTACACTCGTCCCCCTGGAATTGTA